>JBBYHO010000005.1:17630131-17663414 GCA_038382025.1 Adansonia gregorii
AAAAGAAATATTGTTTTTAAATTACAACATTCATGTTAACTTAATTAACCACTGTGTTGAAATGAGACATAATAAATTGTAAAAAGAAATTTTATCGGAATTTAAGGTCAAATTTATCATTGCAATTAATATCATGAGTACAGCTCTATTATGATTATTGTTATTATTTAGTCGAAATCATTCAATTGATACTTTAATGAGTGAATGGTTGTAGGAAAGTAAGTAATGTATGAGTAGTTTAACGTGAAAACGATACGAGTCAGTCCGTCTGGTTGGTAATTTCCTTAAGTTTGGTTTTGTCATCGACATCTGTCTTTTGGATTTTGAATTTTAATTATGAATCTGATGGGTGCCAGTTGCAGTTTGTTCGTCCAACAACAACATGCAAATAAAGACCACGCTAACTAAATTAGGTCCAAACATCAATGAGTTTGTTAGAAGGGTGCATGTACCATCCCATTTCTTTTTTTCTTTTTTTTTTTTTAAAAAAATCCCATTCGAAACAATTCCATCGAAATTTGTTGGGTGAATGGGGTTTTGTTATTTATAGCTAATTATATTAAAAAAGCTCTCATAAATAATTTAAACTTTTTATTGTCTAAGTTTTTATTTTTTTATTGCAATCGATTAAATCTTTTAATACTTATTTTAAGTTCTCAAATCAATATTTAATTTAATTTATAAAAAAAAAATATTTGATTGAATTCAAAAGTTGTTTGTAATGTAAGGCAAATATTAATGAATATTTATAAAATTTGCTGGTTAATATATGATATTTTATTTATCCGAGAAAAATAAAATCGAATACATTTTAGATTAGGTGATTATAAATGTATTTTATATTGAAAATTTCAGTAGTTTAAGCATTTTGTTTTATGAAAATTGCAATCTAATTTGTAACCAAATTGATCAAAGGTCTTTAGTTCATAACAAACTTCAAAACACTATGCTTTGCTCTCTCTCTCTCTCTCTCTCTCTCTCTCTCTATATATATATATATATTAATATTTATGTGTTAAATGTAGTTAATGTGATAGTTATAAACTATTGAACAAAACTGTTTTTTTCCTAAAAGGATAAATATGGTATTCCATCGTAAAATTTATACGTAAACGCTTAAAGTTTTAGGCTTTAAGCCCAAAAATTATGTGGGCCTGAGATCCAAGATTATCGATGGTTTTTTCAAATCGAAGAGCCGAAACAATTTATACGTTCAACCTCTAAACGGCGTCGTACGAACCAACAAATTCCCCAATCCTAAAACCTTTATCCCCTACACAGTAAAACCTCACTGCAACTCTCTCTCTCTCTCCCCCTCCCTCCAATGGCTTTTTCTATTCTCTCTCTTCCTACCTTCCTCTCTCCTCACCGCAACTATATCTCTTTGAAACCCAACCATCGCCACCTTTATGTCCATGCCAAGCCTTTTCGCCTTCCTTTTCTCCGCCGCCTTCCCGCTATCGGCCCCGACGGAAAGTATTATCCCAATCCCTCCGACGATGACCCGCCCGAAGCTCCCGAGGACTCCATGCATGGTGTAGACAAATTTCAGCAAATCCACCGCCAAGCTGCCCGTGCCCGCAAACTCCAAGAAGAAGACTTCAACAAGCACAAGTCAAATTACCTTTCTGCCATTGCTGACGTAGAAGAAGACGAGTTGAGTAAAGAGAAAACGGGAAATGATGACGAGGATGATTTGTTTGGTGAAATTGATAAAGCCATTGCCATGAAACGGAAAGAGTTAGTTAATCAAGGTTTGATACAAATAGCCCCCAAAAAACCGCAAGTCGTTGGTGATGAGCTGGACCCAGAAGAGGTTGTTGACTTAGAAGAAATTGATAAATTACACGGTTTGACTGTTATTTCTGATTCGGAAGATGGAGAAAATGAAGATTCAGAGGAAGAAGATTCTTCAAAATTCGATGACGGTTTGAGTGATTCTGAAGGTAAAGAAAGAAATAAAGTTAATTTGTTGGATGAACCATCTTTTGATTTAGATTTAGATAGTTTTGGAAAGAGTAATGTTAGAATTGTGGATCCTAAGTTTAAAATGAGTTTAGCTGAGCTTTTAGACGAAAGTAAAGTGGTGCCTGTTTCGGTTTACGGGGATATAGAGGTAGAGATAACAGGGATACAGCATGATTCTAGGGTGGTTACTGCCGGCGATTTGTTTGTTTGTTGTGTTGGGAGGAGAACCGATGGGCATTTGTATTTGAGCGAAGCTGATAAAAGAGGAGCTGTTGCTGTTGTAGCAAGTAAAGAGATTGATATTGAGGATACCCTGGGATGCAAGGCATTGGTCATTGTCGAGGATACTAATTCGGTTTTGCCTGCATTAGCTGCATCCTTTTATAAGTACCCTTCAAAGAATATGGCTGTTATTGGGATCACTGGGACTAATGGCAAAACAACCACGTCTTATTTGATAAAAGGGATGTATGAGGCAATGGGTTTGAGGACTGGGATGCTAAGCTCGGTTGCTTATTATATACATGGTGATAATAAGTTGGAATCACCAAATACGACGCCTGATGCTGTTTTGGTTCAGAATTTGATGGCTAAGATGTTGCATAATGGAACTGAGGCGGTTGTTATGGAGGCTTCTTCTCATGGGCTGGCTTTAGGGAGGTGTGATGAGGTTGATTTTGATATCGCAGTGTTTACTAATTTGACCAGGGATCATTTAGATTTTCATGGGACTGAGGAGGAGTATAGGGATGCTAAAGCAAAGTTGTTTGCAAGGATGGTGGATCCTGAGAGGCATAGGAAAGTTGTAAACATTGATGATCCACATGCACCTTTTTTTATTTCTCAAGGTAACCCAGAAGTTCCTGTGGTGACTTTTGCAATGGAGAATAAGAATGCAGACGTTCATCCACTGAAGTTTGAGTTGTCGTTATTTGAGACACAGGTCTTGGTTAATACACCACATGGGATATTGGAGATTTCATCAGGTTTGCTTGGAAGGCATAATATCTATAATATTCTTGCGGCAGTGGCTGTTGCGATTGCAGTTGGGGCACCCTTGGAGGACATTGTTAGAGGGATTGAAGAGGTTGATGCTGTTCCAGGCAGGTGTGAGTTAATAGATGAGGAGCAGGCATTTGGAGTTATTGTGGACTATGCTCACACTCCTGATGCCTTATCTAGACTGCTTGATTCTGTAAGAGAACTTGCACCGAAGAGGATTATTACTGGTATGCTTCTTACTTATTTTTTTCCTTGAACTCCTACTTCAAATGAAAACCATAATTCCCACAAATTGAAAATTGTTACCCTTTTTTCCACTCTCCCTTTCTTTTTAACCTATTAATAATGTCATATATGAAGTTATTGGTTGTCCTGGGGAGAGTGACCGGGGGAAAAGACCAATGATGGCAAAAATCTCAACGGATAAAAGTGAAGTGACAATTTTGACATCTGATAATCCGAAGAATGAAGATCCATGTAAGTATAAGAAAATGGTAAAATCATCATGAGTTGCATCGCCAGTTGCTTAGAAACACAGCTAATAACGTGTTTCATCTTTTGATCAGTGGACATCTTGGATGACATGTTAGCTGGCGTGGGGTGGACAATGCAGGATTATTTGAAATATGGAGAAAATGATTACTATCCACCTCTCCCAAATGGTCATCGACTTTTCCTGCATGATATTAGGCGGGTAGCTGTACGTTGTGCTGTTGCCATGGGCGAAGAAGGCGATATGGTTGTAAGTTTTTTAAAGTTTGGATGTGCTAAGTGAATTGGTTTGCTTCTATATTCCAAGTAATCTATAAAACCCACATCTTCATGATTACAGTTATATGTTTTTGTAAATGGGTAGTTTTATGATTCTGCAATGGACCTAATGTAGCTGCAGTGCTCAACACCACGAAACAGTTGCAGTGATTACAGATATATAATTCGTTGGAAAGTTAAATTAGTTATTTTACGTAGGTTTCTTGTTGAAATTTTAAGAGTTTGGGGAATAAACCATTTAAAAGAAATTTGTTAATTTTCCTCCCGTTTAGCTTCCTCTGGTTAATCATCCCCCTCTCTCGTCCTGCGTACCATGCTTGAACTTTCATGGGTTAATTATTCATGCTCTTTTCTGCTCAAACTAGTTGCTATGCTTATTTGCTATTTATGCTTGTGTATCACAGGTGATTGCTGGCAAAGGCCATGAAACATATCAGATTGAAGGTGACAAAAAAGAGTTCTTTGATGACCGTGAGGAATGCCGGGAAGCATTGCAATATGTTGATGAACTCCACCAAGCAGGAATTGACACCAGTGAATTCCCATGGCGGTAGGTTCTTTTTCTATTATTTCTGCTTAATTATTGAAGAATACTTCCTTTTGATCAATGTGACTTGTCCTGTATCATGTTTGGTGAATTGTAAGGATCATATCTTTGTCAAATATGACACCATGTATAGTCCTAGCAGAAGGAAATGGAAGAATAGAACGATATCACATGGTCTTACATGATAAACTATAATAGTAATGTGTCTTTCTTGCCTATTTTGTGCAGGTTGCCAGAGAGTCATTAATTTCCATGGGTGTACAGATAGCTTGATGTTAATGCTATTGTGGGGAATTGTACCTTTAGATCAAAATCCTGCACTTTGGTCCTTTGACAATATTATAACTGAAAAACATGATGCTGCTGCTAATCTAGTAGAGGAACTCATATAGGCTGCTCAAGGCCATGAATTGACAGAGTCATGGAGAACGGTAAGAACTCCACCTTGCAATCTTGTAGGCTTATATGTAACTTCCTTGACATTTTACAGGACTCCTTTGGGATGCTAGTTTTGAGTTAGTCCTTTATTTTCTTTAGAATTTTTGACTGCAGTGCTTTCAAAGCTGGAGACTGGTGGCAGGGTGTAGATTGTACTGTATTCTTAAAAGCAGAATTTAGTTCATGTCTGGTGTTTTTGTTGTAATTCTTAATATTCTTGTTTCTTTTATTCTTAAAATACATTGTTCTTGATTTAAATTCTTTTTGTCCAGGTTCTGCCAGTTTTGATGTCATTCCAATGACTGCTGAAAGAAATGTGCCTTTGAACAGAACGTGCACATTTGTATGCCAAACTACTATTCTTCTGTGTGTATATTTAGAATAACTATCCTGAAATTGAGGAATGATAACATATTATGTTAACCGGATGCTATAGATTAAATATGTTGTTCCGACTTCTTATTTTTCTTAAAATACTTCTGCCTGACACTTTATCTGATGCATATCCAAAAATGGGTTTGGGAAAATGATCTTTCAAGGATTCTCCAAATATATTGAAAAACTTAAAAAAAATTGAACATACCTGTATCAAGCAGATACTAGTATTCAACACTCAAACTCGAGTCTGAGTACCATATCAAATTTAGTGTCGTCCAGCATGTGCTTGTTTATACTGATGGAAAAATATGTAAAGGATAGGCCTTTTAATGATTCGATATTATTCTTGTACTGCAGAACCAAACCAAGTAATAATGTTGCGTTTGTAAAACCCTGAATGAGGAGCCAACTTGTATTTTGATTACTTTCATTGTTAGGGTTTAATCAGCTTTGCTGTGAGTATAAATGGTAGTTCATGCATTCGCAAGCTGTAGTTTTTCGTAGTCACACTATTGTCACTTGGATTTAGAAGTATTAGATATAGGTATATATTTTAAATGGTATGTTTAATTTTTTAATATATTTAAAGAATTATATTATTATATTTATATTTAAATTTGTATATAAATATCGAACACAGATATAAAAAAAATAAGTCCATGGACATAGGTCGACTATCCATCCTGCGCTAAAATTCTATGGAAATCATGATATTGTCGAAAACGGGCTTTTTGTCGTGTACACAGTTTATCTGCTTTCTAAATTCTCCTTATTTTTCTTATTTGTTCATTAGAAGATGTCAATCATCTTTATAAGGAATGCACTTGAAGATTGTTTGTGTTAACGCCTATTTGGTTTAATGCAATTATTTTTCTACTATATTCTCAAAATAAACTTGATTTTAGAACTTACCATCCACCAAATTGGAGAAATAAATAGAGAGCTATAATCAGAAGGTACTCAAAGCAATTTCTTAGTGTTTTATAGAAAAGGCCGGCATACTTCGAGAAGAAAATTAAAACCCATTATCCGCTATAAATCATCATGAATAAGAATAGGAAAATCCATTTATTTCACATGTGAAATCCAACTTAGCAATATTAGATACGATATGGATATGATATAAAAAAATAATTAAAATATATCATAAAACACGATATAAAAAATAACATAAATGTTTCAGGATCTATATAATAAGAATTGTTAATATATTAAAATTTTTATAAATATAAATTATCTTAAATATGATTACGATATAATAAAATATATGAATATAATATGGATGTATGAATTATTAGGCTTGTATGAAACATTGGTTTTGAGCAAGAAAAGAAAAGAATAGAAAAATCTTTTGCAGCTGGAACTTGCCATAAAATTAAGTTCTGTGAAAGGAAATCAATGGAAGAAAGTAAAAGCACCAACCACGGCCAGAGAATTATCATGGATCATACATGGTAGGCAAATCCTTGGAAGCCAAGACAGGAAAAAAGCCAACTGCTGCTCCTAATTTTGATTGCCTAAAACATTAGTACATATATATTTATATGTGTGTATATGTATATGCATTGTTTAATACGTATTAAGCAAATCATCTGGTTTGAATCCAGTGTTATCGACTGATATATGGTGGGAAAAAAAAAAACAAATCTTCTCTTCTAAACAGTTCTTCTCAATTGGTGACAGTGTTTTGGAATTCTTTTGATCAAGTACCTCGTTCCTGAGGTGACTTTTGTTGTAACTTATTTTAGTTCTTTGATTGTTTCATGCTTATCTATAGTACGATCATATTTCTGGGTCCATAAGATCATAAAACAAGAAATTTCTTGGATTTTAAGTTACTATTTTATTTATTAGCCTCTGAATATTGCATTCAATCCTTTTTCATCACTTACTGATATCACTCTTTAACTTGTAGCAGCTCAGATCATGTTCTAGGGAGGCTTAGTTGTTTATATTGTATCGAGGAGTATATTGTAGTGCAACTTTATGTTCTTATTAAAGTCTTGATGCTTCTGGATTTAACTGAATCACTTGATAGTCTGCAGGTGTTTATGTAGAAATTGGAGTTTGCCCCCTGTAAAAGTAGGTACTTAGTCCTTTAGGAACTCAATTTAACTTCTCCATTTGTTCTCTGTGTACCGAGATCGTGTCAGAATTAGAATAAGGGTATGCTGTATAACTCTGACTCTATGTTTTTTTTGAAGTATCCATATCTGCATGGAGTATGACCCTCTATGGACTCTCCTAATTCATGAAAAAAATTATAAAAAACTTAAAATACTGTATCTGACATTCACACCTGAGTCCAAGTTGTATGTGTCAAATTTCATTCGATTCCTGTTCTTACTCATGTAGTCATATGATTGATTTTGTTCTTACTTTTCCCATATATTGGTTTTCCCTGGTTTAGTGGATTGTTAAATCATATCTGGCCTTTTAACTCATTTATCTTGGATTATTGTTCGCTATGCCATAATAATCAGATAATATATTTACTTTGCAAGATTAACTTGTAAAAGATTTTTGTACTGAAAGTAGCTGATTTGATCTTTCGCATGAGCAGCACAACAGTTATCAAGGTTCTAGGAATGAGTCTTACATTAAGGACAAATGGGTGCTAACGGTCTACTTTTAGAGTCTCCTAGGGACTGGATTTGTGAATATATTGATGATTTAAATATATGTCCAGTCATTATTACATGGTCCTAGGTTTTTGCAATGGTTCAGGTTGTAGTGACCCCCCCCCCCAACCAAGGCAACATATATGGGAGAATTGGAATTTCAGCAGCGTTGGGAGTTCAGGAGGAACGAAGACAATGACCTTGATTCTTCATTTGATGATTCGAAATCGAGTGACGGGTCACTTGTCAAAAAGCTTAAGCTGGTACCAAGCTTGAATTCACTTGGTGATGATGAAACTAGTGAAAATAGTAGACTCAAGCAGAAGGAAAATGAGAATCCCAGAAGAGGGGGTCAAATTAATGGCGGGAAAGCTAAGAAACGGAAAACCGGGAAGATGATGAGCAGCAACTTAAAGAATGCTAAAAAGAGGGATTCTGCTGAAGATTTTGATTTGCAGAAGGGTGAAACAAGTGCTTATGATCCTGCTCCATTGGATGATCTTAAAAACTTCATGGAGTCCTTGTTAAAGGATCTTAAAGTTACAAGAGAAAATTTGTTGAAATGGATGATGGAGGAAATGCAAAAATTGGTGGCTGATCTGGGTGGAAAACCTGATCATAGAGGGGAGAAGGTCCAGTTGCAGCAAAGGAAAAAATCCAAGAAAGTTCAAGTTCAACATGAAGAATCCCACAAGGAGAGCATGCAATTCCAGAGTCGGAGTAATTCTGAGAAATGTACCGAAGTCGAACACCACATAAACTTTCAGGAAACAGTCCTAGGACAACAGCAACACAACTTTCATTTGAAAAACAAGCAGCAAGTGCTCCTTCAAGATGAGGGGAACAATAACAGGCAGCATCAGAATGATTTCAAATTCGGCATGAAAACTCCGGACTGCAATGATAGATTTTTAGTTACATTTCCATCTGGTATTAATGCTGCTGCTTCAACTGAGTACTTTAATTCATCAGGAGATCGACCTGGCTCCGGACAAGTAATTGAGATCATTACTTCATCGAAGAAGAAAGGAGATAGATTGTCAATAGCTGCGAAGCCAAATCTTCAGACAAGTTGTGCTGACCAAAATAATGTTCAAGTCCAGAATCATAATAGTGTTATTTTAGCTATAGAAGCTCAAAAAAGCAAGGGTGAATCTTGGAAGAGAAGCGTAAAAGGTAAGAAGACCGTTGATGTCAGCGATCACTATCGAGTACCTGAAGATCAAGGCGGTCATAGCCAAGCCATTAGAACTGCAGCAGTAGCCAGCGGTAACGTAGAAAAGCTGGGATCATCCGTTGCTCAAAATTTTCTATCTAGTCCCTTTGCTCAGGAACCTTTGTCATCAGTGTACTTAACGTTACCTACTCTTCCAACTGAGCCGATAGTCTCAAATCACGGGCTTGATGCTTCATTATGCAACTATGTTCTACCAAGAGTTGCTGAGACAAAAGGAGGTGTGAATTCAGAAAGACCGAAGCAAATGCTGGAACCGAGTTCCAATCAAGGATCATTTCCAGTTATCCCGCCAGAAGAACGAATTCAAAGCTTTGCATTAATGGGATCCAGAAACATGGGCTCCATTAATCAGAACAGCACCTCAAGTTCTGGTGTTGGAACTCGATTTCCTGTCCCATTTCATCAGGGTATAGATGTTGGTTTAAGCATTCCAAGACAAGTCAACCCACAATATCATTCACGGGAAACTAGCAAACCACTGGGTTTGAAGATGAATGGAGGAACTACTAAGTTTCCTGGAGGAAGCTATAATTTATCAGGGCATATTGCTGCAAACAATTACCATAGCCATCCAATTCCAGCTGATAAATCTGGTGGCAGACTTATGTCATATCAGATCCATAACCTTTAAGATGGTCATCTTTTCCTACAGTAGTTCAACAGCAGGAACTAAACCCTCTTTACAAAAAACTATTTTGGGCAAATTGATTTCAATTCCATGATGTTCATCGACGCTATGACCTTTTTTTTCCTGTCTTTTATCTAAATATAAGCCAGAATTGATGTTCTTTGATTGTTTTCCATGGCAATGGACATTTGACTTATTGGATTGATGAATGTGTAAGAAATCAAATGAAAGCCTATTTGTTGACTTGGGGGAGTTCATCTATTGGTTCACTGATTAGCTAGCAGAATTTTTTTAAAATGCTGAAAATGCTATTTGTTTATGTATTCCATTGAATGTGGATTGGAATCACTAAATATTGCCTGTGAGTTCCATTAAAGTTTGAAATTCCATAATATACAATCGTTCATATACATCTAATTCTCTCCCCACTTACAAAACTCTTAACTGTCTGCCATAGGTGACTAAATGATTAAACAAAGGATGGAAATTCGAAAATGATCTCCCACCATTGTTTTCAGTTTAATAGCAATAACCTTGCTCATCTTTCAAAATACTTTGTCAAAGCATTACAACATTGAACCCGGATTCTATCCGGATAATTCATGGATCACCAAAGTTCAAATCTCGATGTTTATAACCTTATACCTGTCGACCTCACTTGTGGTATTTGTTGATGAGCCCATGTGGCAGTTTATTTGGGGGGGTACAAGGCAACATGCATGGTCCCGACAAGAAACAACATAAAACGCGTCTGCAACTTTTTGATTTTTGAAAGACTAGAAAGCCATGAAAGCAAGACAAACCGACACATGAAAAAGAAAACCTTTTTTTTTTGGCACAAACCCCACTGATTCTACTGATTCTACTATATCTTATTTGAAAGTGACCTCATTTTTCTTTGGTAGTGGACAGATTTTTGCTTTCTTTTTATCAAAATCGTTGTCGAAATGTGAGTTTTGATTAGCAAATCAAGAATCTTTCTGCTTGCCACTGAAAGGTAAATTTAAAAGGGAAATTCCTCACATTTTTTTAAAAAAAATATTTAAGGATTTTAGATGGTTCTACTTTGATAATGGTTCTATATGATCTCTGTAACTGGGTATTTGTGGCAGATAATGACAAAAATAATAAAGGAAAAAAAAAGATGAGTGTGAATTATTTTTGCTCAAATTCAAGGGGTACTATTAAACAAAAGACTGAAAACAAAAAAAATTCATTGTAAATTTCTTTTCATGTTTAGTTGCAAATTTTGAATTGAATATATTTCAATAACTACAGCTGAAATTCTTAAAAACGAAATTTAAAAGAAAAAACGATTTTGGAGGAAAAGATAAATATGATTCCTTCACAAATTACAACCGTCTTTCCTTGTTTTGATGTGCAACTTGAAGGGGCAAATAATGCATTTTGGCTTTGACGCTTTGATTTGCTTATCCTTTTGTTCATTATTTTATTATTTTATTTTTCATCTTTCATTTTATCAAATACTGAGAAGAAAACATAAAAAACCCAACAAATACCAAAAAGCAAGCATTTATGTTTATGTATAGAAACAAGGGAACTTCAAACAGTCCCTGAACAAGGAAAGAGTTAGAAGTACAATGGATTTGCAGTGTCTTTGCAGAGTAATCTTAGTAACAGCTCTGATTTCACTTGTCTGTCGACCGTGTTCTGTCACTGCCGGTGATATAGTACACGACGACGATTTAGCTCCAAAGAAGCCCGGTTGTGAGAACGACTTCGTTCTGGTAAAATGCTACCTCTTTTTTTTTCTACCCAGTTCTTGTTTCTTTCCACTGGGTGTGATTAAATTTTTGCTTTTGATTCATTTTTTTTATTATTATTTGATCTCGGTATTGGTAAGCACTTAAGTTGTGTTTCTTTTTCTCGGGCTACAAGAAATGCCATCTTGAAGTAGTCGTTTTGGATGTCGATCTTTTGAATTTTTTTTTTTTTTAATTTAACTTAGTTTCTTGAAGACTCAAGTAGTCAAATTTGTATGTAAAACTAAACTAGCTTCATTTTTGGTAAATTGTATATTAGTAGATTGTATAGCATTTAGTTATAGTCTTAAGTAGGTGGACGAGCCTGTGGTTTTTCCTTTTTTCGCTGCAATTGCAAGTTGCTGATTTTTGTGAAGTTATTTTCCCTTTTATTTTCTTTTTGCTGATTGTATATTAGCTTTCTAGATTGATAGTTACTTATTGTCTAAGTGGTTTAACTTATGAAAATTTTCAAAGTTGGAGTGAAAGATTGTATAATAGCTATTTTTACTTTCATGCATCATATGGGATTTCCTGCACTTTCTTTCATTTTGTTTCTCCTTTTAATTTTAGGGCTCTCCATGTTGTTGGATTAAAGTTGTCTTTTTTTTTGCAGCATAGATTTGAGCTTTATCCTTGTTTTTCTTGTCTATATAGAGTTTAACTCTCAATAGTCCCAAAATTGATAGGTCAAAGTTCAAACTTGGGTTGATGGCATAGAGAATGCTGAGTTTGTCGGTGTAGGTGCCAGATTTGGCACTACTATAGTGTCGAAGGAGAAAAATGCAAATCAAAGACGCCTCATTCTTTCTGACCCTCGTGATTGTTGTAGTGCGCCAAAGAATAAGGTTTGTATATTTGGTTACCGATATGCTCTTACGTGGTCATGCACGACAAGCAAGTATTGTAGTAGATTTTGGTTACTAATATCAATGCATAACTTTGATTTTGTTAGCTTGATGATGATGTCATTATGGTGGACCGAGGCCACTGTAAATTCACAACCAAGGCAAATAATGCACAGGCTGCTCATGCTTCAGCTGTTCTCATCATAAATAACCAAAAGGGTAATTAATACTTTTAGTTGTTATTTTAATGCATGTGTTAATTAGTTGAGGTATTTAAATGCATTTGTTGCTAAATAACCATAGTATATTATTGTTATATTAACTGGAAAAAATGGTCCTTTGTCATTGCTCTAGATTTTACCCTTTTTGAATAAGTATGAGATTGACAGGACTCACTTTTAAATTATTGTTAGATGAATAGTGTGACCTTGAAAGACGACATATTGGATTACATGTACATTGCTAAAAGTCAAACTTGTTCCTTTCCCTGCAGAACTCTACAAGATGGTATGCGAGCCTGACGAAACTGATCTAGATATACACATACCTGCTGTCATGCTCCCACAAGACGCTGGTGCAAGCTTGGAGAAAATGTTGACAAGTAATTCATCAGGTAAGCTTCTATCCTATATTTGTTTTACTTAAATTTTTTTCACCGCAGATATGATCACCCTTCTAAGACCTATACATTTACCTTTCGAAATGCTTTGTGCTTTTGCAGTGTCTGTACAGCTTTACTCTCCAAGGCGACCACTGGTTGACATAGCTGAAGTGTTTCTATGGTTGATGGCTGTTGGTACCATATTGTGTGCTTCATATTGGTCTGCATGGAGTGCAAGAGAAGCTGTAATTGAACGGGACAAACTATTAAAGGTCATTCAGTTAATTTTACATATTTCCCCATGCAGCATGTCTGGAGTTGTGTCCTTCTGTTTACACCCATCTTATGTTTATTAATTAATAGACCTTATGTTGTCAATGCAGGATGCTTTGGATGAAATTCCAGATTCCAGACATGTAGGATCTGGTGGTATTGTGGATATCAACACCAAATCAGCTGTCTTATTTCTTTTTATTGCTTCTTGCTTCTTAGTTATGCTTTACAAACTTATGTCATATTGGTTTGTTGAGCTCTTGGTAGTTCTTTTCTGCATTGGTGGAGTGGAGGTACAACTTGCTTTCATGTCTTATCCCCGGTTATTATTGATCAACACATGCATGTTCATGTTATTGTTTTGCGTGCACAACATCTTTCTATGAGCATTACCAATTTTTTTTCCTCACTTGTTCCAGATATTTCAACGAAGTATTAGCATGTAACTCTAAAGTTTAATATATGTGCAGGGTCTTCAGACTTGCTTGGTTGCTTTACTGTCAAGGTATTTTTGTACTTCTTAGTATGAATTCAGTATGTTATGAGAGGTCTGTGTTTAAACACCTGCCAAGTCATCCACTTGTTGGTTTATTGTTGATTGATTCTTGTATATTTACTGCTGAGAGTGTATTTGTCATTTTATTCTGTGCATGATATGGAGAGGAGGGTGATAACCATCAAAGTTTTATGAGAACTCAAATAAAAGTAATTAGTTTGAAAACTATATTGGTTCTAATGTGGTCAACACTCATCAGTAGATGAAGAAAAATGATTGCACTTTGTTGCTATGGATGCCCATGCATTTAGTTTCTTGTTTGATTGCCTATATAAACACTATTCTATCAGTTTTACAGCCTTCATTAGCTAAGTAAATCGACTGTCTTTTCAAGGTTGTGAATAAATTTTTATATCTCACAGGTGGTTCAAGCGTGCTGGCGAATCATACATTAAAGTGCCTTTCTTTGGACCGCTCTCGTACCTTACATTGGCTGTTTCCCCCCTCTGCATAGCATTTGCTGTTGTTTGGGCTGTGTACCGCAATGTTTCCTTTGCTTGGATCGGTCAAGATATACTAGTAAGGATGTACTTTCTTGTCAATTTTCCTAATATATTTCAAGATTGTTGAAGTTCCATTCTGCGAATGATTACAAATCCTTCTTTTTTATTTATTTTTTCTTTTCTTTTGGCTTAGAGTTTTTACGCTTGTTGATGCACTAAATTTTGCGTTCTGGCTTAAGGCTAGCTACCATCATTGCTAATAAGAGGCTAGCTAATTGGATCCATGAGTCACATCGTGAATTCAATTCAATAAGAGAATGTATCTACCTTAATACACCAGTCATACCCTATCTTGTGGAGTAACATTTTTCTTTCCCATAAATGGCAAAGAGTGAATTTAAACCAACTTTATGTTTCAAGTACTAGATGACAAACCTTTTCCTCTTCTTTGTTCATGATAGACAATATTTTTTGTTTTCCATTAACCTATGGCTTTGCTAGGATATGCATTTCATGTGGACTCTAACCGGTCAATGGTGAAGTATCTTATCTGTCATGTATTACAACACCAATTAATGACTACAGGCACCGTTTAGGTTGATGGATATGAATACAACACTTATGGCTTATTCCTAGTTCTCGTGCTTCTCTCCCCTTCTTTTTTCCCTTTAACAAGATGTCCATGCAAGATTTACATGGCAGAGTTCAACTTATAATTTGTTTTCTTCTCAGGGAATTGCACTGATAATCACAGTTCTTCAAATTGTCCATGTACCTAATCTCAAGGTAGTATTGCAATTTTATTTGCTCCATTCATTATATTTTAGACTTCAGTGGACCATCATTAGATTCCTTAAATTCTCTTTGGAATTCCCAAAATAATCAAATATGGAATGATTTTGATGAATACTACTATTTCTAGGAAACAAATTGTTATTCTGACATAATTCTGTTTGTTTGTGAATCAGGTGGGAACAGTTCTACTCAGTTGTGCCTTCTTATACGACATCTTTTGGGTATTTGTTTCGAAAAAGCTGTTCCATGAAAGCGTGATGATTGTGGTAAGTAATCCATCTTATTATCCAACTCTAGCCCTTGTGCTATATCAGAATTAAAAGGTTAGTCTTTAGATTATTAAGGATATTTCAAAATATGAAAGGGTAGAAAGTAACACTGGTTGCTTGTGTCTATTTCATAGGTAGCTCGTGGGGATAAAAGTGGAGAGGATGGCATCCCAATGCTACTGAAGATCCCCCGTATGTTTGATCCATGGGGTGGTTATAGCATAATAGGATTTGGCGACATCCTTTTACCTGGATTGCTGATAGCATTTTCACTTAGGTTTGAACTGCGTTCTTCACTTGCTAAATCTTTTGTTCCTGTTGCTGCCCTGTACATGCAAACTTGTCCCTTAATTTACGCATACTTTTCTTTCGGAATTCCTCTTACTGCTCTTCACATGCAGACTTGTCCCTTAATATTCGTACCTTTCTTTTAGGAGAAAATGGCCTTCCGTGGTTCTTCAAACAATGTGTTTACTTCCCTTGTTGTGCAGTTTTTGTTTAACCAATTCAACTGGCTCATGAGGAGTTTTTTTCCCTTTTTTTTTTTCGCCGGGCGGGGTGTGGGGGACGGTGTTTCTTAAAGAGTTATTATTCACTTTTTAATCAAAGACAAGAGAGCTTTTTTTTTCCCTGAGTATTTTAGTAATAAAATGGTAATTTAGAAGATATTTAAACCCATTATAATTTTTAAATGGTTCTATAATATAGCATAATAAGAAAACAAGTATAATGTTCACTGACGCAATATCTTTAGAGTCTTTCATGTTTCAAGCTACTAATTAAATCTAACTGGTAGTAAAAATACGAAATTCATGCATCATTTTCCCGCCCATGGGTTATTTGAAACAATATTTATCCCTTCCTCTCATTGAGCTGATGGAATTGGTGACCTTTTCATTTCTTTCTAATTTTAAAGGCATGCTTTTTTGGCCATTGAATTCTCAAGCTGTTGCTAATTTATCTTCCTCAGAAGTTAGAACTCACTCGAACCACTCGTGCGTTACAGGTATGATTGGCTGGCAAACAGGACTCTTCGAGCAGGCTACTTCTTATGGGCAATGATTGCTTATGGCTTAGGTAAGAGTCGAAGAAATCATGTTCGTCGCAAGTACAGAAAGAACCATAGTTTTCTTGTTACAGTGAGTGTGAAAACATAGTTTGCTTGTGGACAAATGAATAAAAAAAAACCTTCCCAAATTCCCTTGATTTGTTTCCATTACTCATTCACCTGGATTTTGCAAATGACAGTTTTCTACTTCTCCTTTATCACCCATGACAGGTCTTCTCATTACGTACGTGGCTTTAAATTTGATGGATGGACATGGTCAACCAGCTCTCCTTTACATTGTCCCTTTTACACTAGGTAATTTTTGTTCCTAAAAGCAGTTTTCTTCTTCACTATCCTTTGGATCCGCACATTGTCTGGCCTACTCCCGCCTGGGCTGGAGCTGCCATTAGCCTTGGTTGGCGGTCTCGGTACTCTCAGCTGATGAAGATTTAATGTTGTTGCAGGAACCTTTTTGACCCTTGGAAGAAAGAGAGGTGATCTAAGAGTTCTCTGGACGAGAGGAGAACCAGAAAGACCCTGCCCACATATCCGACTTGAACACCAACATCGTGAAGAGTTGGGTGACGACTAGTAAGAACTTTTTTCTGTAATTATATTGTTGAGTTTTTAGTGTGGCTGAGGCTGATAATTTGAAACTTACTGTAGCTCTAGCATAAATCTTGATGCCCTTTGAAGCTAAGACATGCATGTTATCAATTAACAATAGTGCGTCTCATTTGCAAAATGGAAAAAAAAAAAAAAAAAGGTTGCAAATTTGACAAGCTTCAAAGAATTGCACCACCTACTTCATTTTGCAGCAAGTATTTCAATATGCAATTTTTGGGTTGAGAAATTTTGAAGATTTGAAGATCGAAGCGGAAAAAGGGAGAATCTACAATACATATTCAATGGTAGAATTTGAAGAGTATCAAACTGTTCTTTCTAAATATTCTTGTACTTTCTCTTGTAACTAAGATCAAAACAAATTGATAAAAATCAGAACTAATGGTATAGGGTTCCTTCATTTGCTGAGTCTCGTCTCTAGATTTTTTATTTTTCTGGAGTAATTTTCTTCTTGATCTTCTGGAATTGAAATGAAGAAAGCTTGAAGGGATCAGAATCAGCATTCTCGAATATTCCCAAGAAAAGCCAATATCAGCAATATCCAAAATCTTGGAAGTATCAGTACTGCTATGGTATTAACACTGCACCGAAGTTGGAATTCACAAGAATGAGATCCTAAAACGCTTAAAAAACATGAATGACCGAGTCATTTTAAAACCTTCATGGAAGAAGTTTGCTTCATTAATTTTAAGGAATTGCAGACTGCGTTCTCGCCTGACCTATAAAACCCAAATTCGTATGACTACGCTTGGGTTAAAGATGTTCTCAGTTCAGTGCCTGTACTTTCACACCTGAAATTGTGAAAAACCGATATAACCCATTTGAACTCCGGGCAAATTTGACCCCAAAGCAAATAATGAAGAAATCTAGATAATTCCAGTAACTTTTCAACACCATTATGGCCTGAAAATATACAGCATAGCTCATTTCCCAATGCTGGATGGTAAATACATGTGAAATTAGAAATTAACAATTAGCTGCAAGTGTGATATATAAATACATCAAATATCAGCAGCCAGAATCAAGTTTTTGGCTGAGCTGCTAAAGCTGATGGACCAGCCTCAGCAAATTCACGAGTCTTGACAAAAGCCTTTGATTTGGTTTTTTTTTTAGCTCCCCACCTTCTGTACATCACTTTTTTAACCCCCAAACACTGTCCTCACACCTGTCAAAATTGTAGAGGGAGGGAAAAAAATTGGGAAAGGAATAGTTCTGTGTTTCTTGGCTGTAGTAAAATATATAGTTCTCTTTACACAGGCAGATGCATTCACTTGTCAGGAACTGCTTAAGTCAATCTCCAGAGTCGAGCTTGGTTTCGAGTTTCTTAGCCTCCGCATTGCACAGTGAACTCGTAAGTGACACAGATTGCCAACTATAATGGTGAAAATATATGCAGAATCTTGGTCACTGAACACCAACTTCACCATCCAGCCTCTAAGAACCACTTGCATGTTGACTGTAGTGAACAACCGACCAATCAAAGGGGCCACCTCAACATCATTTCTCCTTTCTGCCATTTCCAGAAATAATTAAGTATTTTCAGAGTGGATATCTAACCTGTGCCCTTAATTTGAGGACAAAAGCAACACCAGGCACCAAAAAGAACCTGAAATGCATTTAAGTCTTCCCCTCACAGAGGATTCTGGAGCAAACTAGATTCCTCCATTAGGATACAGCATTGAAGAACTTGGATTCGGGTACAGTGATGGCTTCAACTTCACATGGTCCCTCAAGAGTTGCCAATCAGCCAAGACTAGGTGTCCATCATAAAGTTCCCTACGATCCCTATGGCCAGCTCGTCCATACTGTTCTCCCAAAGCACCATTATCTGATGAAATCATTTCTTGGAAAACATTAGAGGCACGTGAAATCCCTTGAAACAGGTCAGGCTTGGATTCTTGATAAGAGCTGCTAGCATTTCCATGGAAACTATTTTGGGATCTTGGGATTATTCCAAAACCTTCATGCAAGTAGGTCATTGGCTGTTTTTGGTGATGAAATGGAATGGCACCACCGCCACCAGTAAGAGGAGTGGATGAAACAGAGGCAGTATGAGGGCTAGATATTGGAGAGGGGGATACCCTTCCACTCATATGTTGTGGTGACGTTGGATGTAGTAAAGGACTCCCAATGGGTGAAACTGGGCATGACAGGTTCCAAGGTGTCTGAGCATCACTGCAATTGAGCAGAAATAAAGAAATCCATCATAAAACCAAAAAATAGCGATCATATCTTAGATTTTACACATCAAAAACTTGGTTCAGACACATTTTCTACTTACCAAGCAGGACATCAAGAAGCTTTCAAGCCAATGGCTCTATTTCTCTCTAAATGCAATCATAAAAGAAGATAAATTTGATACCCGCAGGCCTCCAGGCGGACAAAGGTATAAAAACAAATGGGATAGGCAGAAAAAGGAATTTGGTTATATGTGAACATTCTATAATCATTCATGAAATTATTGTACAGCATAAAAGGACAACATGTATTATATCGACAAAAGTATCAAGTCAAAGTCAGGTTAAAAGAAGTGTTTTAAACAATGACTGGATGCAGACCCATCTATAACTACCACGTGGAATTTTAAGTCACTGTCACAGAAGTGATAATTGTAATAGCCGTTTATTGTGTTAACTCCCAGAGGCCAACAACAATATTGTGCTCATTGTTTCAAGAAAATGAGAATGTTTAAAGTACACGTCAGCATTTTTGCTATAAACCTTTCAGAAATTGTGCTGTTTTGAAGCTGCAAATCTCTAAGAGCCTCTACATACTGAAATTTGTATAACCACTCATATGCACGTTAACCACCATCAGGACACATTAAGCATGCATGTCTAGGCTGCACATACAAGTACCAGTGGATGTTTACATGTGCATCCATGTTAGAGAGAGAGAGAG
This sequence comes from Adansonia gregorii, assembly GCA_038382025.1. Taxonomy (NCBI): domain Eukaryota; kingdom Viridiplantae; phylum Streptophyta; class Magnoliopsida; order Malvales; family Malvaceae; genus Adansonia; species Adansonia gregorii. Next base: position 17,649,843 of record JBBYHO010000005.1, read on the forward strand.
AGAGAGAGAGAGAGAGAGAGAGAGAGAGAGAGAGAGAGAAACCTCGATCCTGACCCCTTTTTTAAACCTCTTCGTGGAAGGCTACCCATCCCTTCTGCATCTATGCATGGAAGATTTCTGGTATTTCCAATCCCCTAATGGATTAATCAAGAATAGAATGTAGCAGTCAGCAATTACAGTAAAAACTTGAACATATACGGCTCAGCACCATTAGACAGATCAAATATACAAAACTGATAAATATGCCTGTACCAGTGTGCTTCTTGCATCGATAACTGCAGGTGATGGGCCCGCATCAGAACTGAATATGGGCCTTTCTAGTGGTGCAACATTATTTACAAAAGGGTGCTCTAAAAGCTGGGCAGCTGTAGGGCGATGCAGTGGGTTTCTTTGTAAGCACAGCCTCACAAAATCCTTTCCCACATCCGAAAGATTATCAGGAATCGCTGGGAGCTCTTTGCTGCTGCAAATCTTGAACATAGCAGCAACCTTTGAAATAGTATACGAAAATGTATTAAAAACATAATAAAAGGCTAAAAAATATTCATATTTGGCATACAGAATTCCCCATGGAAAGGAATATGCAGCACCAGAATCTCATACAAAAAGGAAAATGCACTTGGTGTACTAGTGAGTATTTTTTATAATATCTGACAAAATAAATTTTCAGGCCTCTGTATAAAAATTTACTAACCCCTTCATACTGGCTCCAAGGCGGTTTTGCGGTAGCCATCTCCAGAACTGTGCACCCAAGGCTCCATACATCAACAGCAAGGTTACATCCATTTGAGTTCTTAATAACCTAAATGAAAAATGGAATTTAACAGTGTTACCAAAAAGCATCATAGAAATGATGACATTGGACTATAACAATACAAGATGCTGACCTCAGGTGCCATCCAATAGGGGCTTCCCTTGAATGATAATGGACAAGATGACCCAGTAATCTGCAAATTATATCATATAACTTTTATCGGAATCTAGAGACATGCAATATGAGCGCAAAGTATTGTTAATACCAGCAAATTATGGATTATCTTTTCTTACAAGGATGTACTAAAGAAAAATAGGACTCAGGAATTTATATTACTTATCTTACAATATGTCATATGTCACGATTATTTTGATTTTGTAAGTAAAACCATTAATTATAAAATTATAGATAAATGCCCTTACATGCTTTGCCATCCCAAAATCAGCCAATTTCACACCACGGCCATCTGGGTTAACCAATATATTTGCTCCTTTTATGTCTCTGAAAATTTTGCATAGTATAATACAAGATACTCCAGCACCATTGACACAATGATAGATTATGATGTTCCCAACAGGAACAACCCAGAACAACCGGAAAGTAAACTTACCTATGAACAGTATTTTTTGCATGCAAGTAAGCAAGCCCAGACAAAATTTGTTGAGTATAATTCCGAATGGCACTTTCACCAAACTGACCATACTCCTGAAGAAGTTTATAGATGGAGCCTCCAGAAATATACTCCAAGTATATATAAAGTTTATCATCAACCTACTCATGAAATAAAAAAGCAAACAAATGGAATTAACATAATGCATCAACTGATCCCATTCATTGAGCTAAATTTAATGTAAAGAGAACTTATACTGATAGCAGACTATCAGAGAACATATACAGGGAATGACACCTTTTGAAGGTCTTAATGTTAAAAGAACAAAAAAAACTTACTGTTGCAGATCCATAATATTGCACTATATTTTGATGTCGTAAGCGACTTAGCAGCATAATTTCCTAACAAAACACTATCGATGAGTACAAAAGGTCATCTAAAACTATTAACACTACAATGAAAACCAACACAGATGAACACTGAGGAAAACGTGATTTCTGTTCTAAAAGCTACAATTCCCCAAAAACAAAAAATAAAAAACCTAGAAGAAATAAGTTTACTTGTCCCAACTGCTGTACACTTTCCTTTGATTTGGAATCATCTGAATACAAAGTTACTTCCTTCATTGCGCACATCTCCCCACTTTCACTAAAGCAACAGACAAAGAGACAGAGGAAAGGAGAAAGAAAACAAATCAAACATTGATATGGTAAGGGAATTGCACAGATATTAGACCACTTAATTTCAGCAGAAAAACAAGGAAATCAACATCAATGGAAAGGAATGTGCACATTGAAATTTGATGATAAAGTTAATAAGGATTAATCCAAAACTCAGACACCTTATGATTGAAAAAACAGCTGGGTTCAATCTCACATAGAGCTTTGCAAAGAAATGAACAAAAAAACATTAATAAGAAACAGATGAGAGTGGAGTATAACCCATTTGACAGACCTGTCAAAGCCAAGATAGACGTGTCCAAATGTGCCCCTCCCCAGCAATGGTCCTTTCTTCCAGCGGGACCCAGGGCTTGTTGGATTTTCCGCCCTACCGGGACTTCGGGGTAGTGATGGAGATGTCGCTGCTGAATACACAGGAGAAAAGGGGCAAGTATTAGATATTGTTATTGGGGGAAGAGGCAACCTGTGGAATTGCCGTTTCCCATCATTAGGTTGGCTTGTAGGTGACTCAGTGGCAGACCCTGCAGCTTGCTGATGCAGTGGGGTGCCAGCACCACTGTGTATTCTGGAGCTGGGACCAGGGCTTGTCATTCTAGGACTAGGTATCGGTGAACACTCAGGGCTACACCTGCTTTGTGGCCAAAATAACTGTCCTGACATATCACCACCAACTGAATTATGTCCAGAATTATGGCCCGAACCTGGACTAGAGCAGTGTCCCAATCCTAGGAAAGCTAAATCAGAGAAAGGCTTTCCTGTACATGGACCAAAATTCCAAACTTGCTCCTGACTGAATGCTCTCATCGGACTTCTAGAAGGACTTGACATTGGGCTGTCTGGATCAATAGAGAAAGCACCACATTGAGGAATCCGTAAATTCTGCACATGATTGCTCAACGGTACTCTCTTAGGCGATGTGGATAGGTACTGATTATTAAAAGGTATATTAGCTGTCTTCAGTATCTCTTTTGAGTTATTCTGATTGACAACAGGCAACCAATCCATGTGCTTTATGCTTCATTAAAATTAAAAATGATAATCAATCATGCATGACATACAAGTAGTTAGAGGGGCAGTTCAGAAGCACTATGTTTAAATGACATTAATTAAACTCACTCAGAAGGACTGTTTGCAGCAGTTCTCTGTCCATTTTCGTAATCAGAAGTCAGGGGGCTAAGCAGACGAGAATCAGATGGGTCATCACTGTCACTGGAGCTATCACTAAAAATGGAAGCAGTAGCAATATCTCCCTCAGCATCTACAGGATTCAATTTGTTAGAGACTCGTCCAGGTTTTGGCAAGGGTAAAAAAAATGATTGCCTTGAACCTCTGTCAAATCCACGTCTTGCTGATGTATTAATTCCAGAATTAGTGCGCGCAACACTAGCCTGGTGCACCCTAGGAAGTGGAAGTGGTTGAGCATGAGGCCATTCTGCAAAACTTTGACAGCGTAATAAATGTGTGGAGGGTGATGGTGATCTTGACAGGACCCGAGACAAAGACCCCTTTTCTGAAACACTATCACTACGGCATCTTTGAGAATCCCCAGATCTGCTGGTGGATTTTTGATCAGATGTGATCTTAAGCTTACGATTTATAGCATCAATGAAACTTTCCTTGCTTGCTTTCTTTTTGTCTTCTTTGGATGAAGACTTTCCCCACAAAATAGGCATATTATCTAATACAGGGTAACTTTCAGACTACAAGATCCCTTCTTAATTATAGTTGACGCTTGCCGATAACACACAGGCAAAACTTGAACCAAGTCGACAACGTGTTCGGTCCTTAACATAAGCACAAAGAACAGGACATAACTCTAGGTATGCCAATTAAAGTGTGTCGCATTCTCTAAAGATAGTTAGCAACCAGTAAGATCCTGTGTGAAGCTAACGAGCCTCTAGTAAAGGATGTCCCAAAAGGAAGAACATAAATCAGAATTATACTAAATATACAGCTTCGAAGATAGGACCCCTCACAAGCAAAGAGGCAGCATAAGTACAGAATCCGGTCAGACCGCAAATATCCTGATAGAAAGTTAAAAAATTTCCAGGCATTAACTTCCCCTCAATAAAGCAGCCATACAATATACACTACATATTTCACATCTAAAAGTCATAACTTTGAATCTATTGCTTAACTAATCACTGATCCACATCCAGAAGACACATTCTAGCTAGACCATTGAGTCCAAAACTACTTCTAATTAATCTATAGAGCATTCCAGCTCAATTTTACAGCTAAAATTAGGGCAGCTATTGAACTACTTGCACAAACAAAAAAAGGGCCCTCGATACTCAATTCATTACCAAAACAGGTCCAAGATTTGGGTACCCATTTTTCCACACAAACTGACATGTGAGCTCAGTCTCAGGAACCCAAAACACAGTTTTTTTTTTTTTTTTATAACCTGGATCTACAAAATCAAACAATTCATATATCCATCTAAAAGAGCACGTGAATTTACAACAATTAACAAAAAAGCCAAGAACTCAAAATCGGACAAGTTACACAAAGAAAAACTCAAAATAAAAAATCACAAATTCAACACAATTTAAAAACCCATAAGTTAAAAATAATTAAAAAAACTAGTTGAAAATGAAGAAAGAAAGCTCATACTACACTATAAAAGCAGAGCAACCAACACTTCATTAAGCTAAAAACTTGAATAGAATAAACAAACCAAATGTCGAAAACATTAATCCAAGATTTTCAGCTTAAAATACCCAATAAAAAAAAACTTTAAAAACCGAAAATAAAGGGAAAAAAAAAACGAAACGTTACTTACAGTGAAGGTGTAAGTATGGCCCCACTCTAAAGAAGTGTCAGTTTCCAGAGAGACGGCAAAGAGAAAGCTCAATAGGCTCTGGAATGAATGAAAGAGAGAGAGAAAGGGGGGGGGGCGAAGAACACCCTTTAGAGAGAGCGAGACAAGAATTTTTTAAAAATTTCCTTCTTGTTTTCGAGTAAGCGAAATCATAGAGCGCTGTCTTTGCGCGTTTAATTTAGGTAATAGAACTTGGAAATTAAATTACTTAAAAAAAAAGTGGGAAGTCTTCCAGTGGGAAAGCTGATGTTAAGAACACGTTTGTGACGTAGGATTGTGAACGGCAGATTTGACTTTGATGACGCAACGTTCATTATTTTCAGTCAATCTCATGATCGGGAAGTGGAGTTGTTTTGTAATTATCGGGATAACGGATGCATTGGATTAGTTACTCCCTCCGATTTTTATCCCCATTCGTTACGCAATTGAGTGTTTTATTTTATTTTATGTGAAGATCCCATGTTTTGGATTATTCGAAATTGGCACTCCTTGTTTTGTTTTCATCTTTGTCATGTCTCTTCTAACAACGCGTGTTAGGTATAAAGTTCTTAACATTAATTTCTATTTTGTTTTTACTCGAGAGAAAATTTTGTTTAAGTCATAATATAAAAATATTAATCATTAATTAATAACATTGTTTAATGTGATACTTTAAGAAAAAAAATAAAATCAATATATTATTTTTTTGAATTTATTTAAAATAATATAAAAATATTTTTAAAAAAATAATAATTACAATTTTTTATCTTACATTTATAAGCACTGATTAATCAAATTGTTATAACTTAGATGGAGACAAATAATAAAAAATTCCAAAAGGATGTGGTCGAATATTAGCAAAACATGTTAGATGATTACTTTGATCATTTACACACCAACTTCATTTTTGTCTTCTAAAATTTTCAAATTATTTCATCACTATTCTAATGTACAATTATTAATGTTGGTGACGAGATATGCTCGGTTAGAGGTGTTTATAAGTCGAGTTAACCGTTTAAACTCAAAAGCTTATTCAATATTTGAGGAGTTTGACCAAAAATATTAAGTTTAAAAAAATAACTTGGGCCTTGACTTCAATAGTCAAGGCTCGAGTTTGGCCCATTATACTCATTTTTAATTATATAATATATTAGTTTTGTATTTATATTTGTATTTATATATAGTATATAATTTTATCGTATAAAAAATAAATATATAATATTATAACACAAACATTAAAAAAATATGTTAACTTAATTATATTTTAAAATTAATAAAAGAAATGATTAAATTGCTAAAGATTATACATTAAAAAAATATTTTTTATAAAAATTAAATTGAAAAATCTATAATGTGGGTTGCTTTAAACATGTTTGGATTACTCATTTATAAATATGAACAAGCTTAGGTAAAATTTAAAGTCTATATTTTAGGTCGAGTCGAGTTTAGATAAGCATGAATAGTATTAATAATATACTTAAATCTAACTCGACTTATGAACATTTCTATACTTACTCAACCCAAATTGAAATTAGACACTCTTTGAAAGAACGTATAAGAATAATTTTACGAATTTATGTTAATGGAAGCGAAATTACTTAAACGATTGGGTACTTTTTAATTTTAATAGTTTTCATATTTTTTTTATGCAATAAAGAAAGGCTAAGTTGATTCATTCAAACAAAATTTTGAATTTTTGATAAATTTATTTAAATAGAGCGAAACTGATATTTTCATCAAAGCTTTGAATTTTGTGGGGGTAAAACTGTTATTTTCATTAAAATTTTCAATTTAAAATTTTCAATTTAGTGTGGCAAAACTATTATTCCCTTAAAATTTTTAATTTTATGAGGTTAAAATTAATATTTTTATTCAAAATTAATTTAATAAATTTTAAGAGTTTTAGTGGGGCAATTCCCCTTCTCCCCCCCCCCCCCCAAAGAGCCTACGTATCTGCCTATATCTAAAGATTTCGTTACCTTTGTTTTACACGATTACGTACGAAAAGCAGAAAATTACCCTTTTACCCTATGAAAATAAGGCGGCATTGAAACAATATTATACATAATATTGATAATGTGCTATTCTAGTCTACCTTGGGGGCATTAATTTTTTTAATACTTCTTTTATAGTACATGTGTTTCTTCTACAAGTGTTTGACACAGTCAAGTGTCGAAAATTCGACAATTTCTTTAAACGCAAACAAGAGGTTCTTGAATTTTTTACAGAATTCAAACATCTTTTATTCTTGTAATAAAATAACGTTAGCCATTGAAAGTGAATTAAGATCTTCGACCGGTTTTGTCCTTTTTTTTTTTTTTCTTGAAATGATATCGGAAAGTTTTTGACCCCTCGCAAGAATCTTTGAAACATATATATATATATATATTTTAATTCAATTATCCTCTCTCATTAAGAAAAAAAGAAGTCATCAAACGCTGTTATAAAAAAAGACTGCGCATTGATAAAGTCAGGAATTCTTTTTTCCTTAATTGGAAGGTTAAAACTTAACAATAGCAAAGTTGACGTCTTGGCTTCAATGCTTTAGTAATTTCCCTTGAAATTAAATTGACTCGGCTTCAATGGTGTAGTATTTCTCTTTGAAATTAAACTAAGTGCTTATATTGCTTCTTTTTTATTGAATTTTTTTGCTTGGATTATATTTGTTTTAATTTATCATCTTTAATGCATATTATATATCATTTTTATTTCATATACTTGTATGGAATATTTACTGTAAACGTAATTCAAAACCCATATTTCTATGAGAATAAGCAACCCTGTTAGGTTAGGATCAATGCTATTTAGTACATAAACTAGTCTTCTATTAAATTTTAGCCGGCTAATTTCCTAAATTATTTTTGGAGTGGAATTATTTGATTCCAACTTTAAAGTTTATTTTTTTGTTGGGTTCCTGGGTACAATTATTGGATTCCCTTTCGGAAGATTTGCAGCATTTTGGTGTAGGTATGATTACTGACATTGAAAGAAGCAGAATAATAAAAGATCTATTCTTTAGCTTAGCTGCGAGACTTTGCAAATATGCTTGTCTTTTTTTCCCTTTTTTCTTGATGAGGACTAGCATACTTGATGAATTATAGATCTTCTTTGCCCTAAATTCTCTCTTTTATAATTATTCAAGTGTTTGAATATATCTTTTATTACATCTTCAAATGAATTATATGCAATAAATAGTTTTATTTAAGTACTCCCTTTAATGAAAAACAACTTTTTATGAATACGTGATTAAATGTAGTTGGCTCATATATTCAGTTATTGATTACTCGACTCGAATTATTAGTTAATAATAATAATTTTTTATTTAAATTTAATATAATTGACAATTAAACATATGTTTTTGGACTAAATCATGTCTTGAGAAAAAATTTTGAAAGTTTTGGATTCAATTCAATCTAACAACAGACTTAGTTTACATACACGAAATTGAAATTCTTAACATCTATGCCATTTGTTCTTCCTTTCATTAATTTTCTTACTAATTAGAAGAAGATTTGGTTTTCAAAGGCTACTCTTCAGTTACTAAAGTTGACCCTATTTGAAGAAATAATGAAATTAGCCTTTGGTTCACAATGATCTGTCCTTTATTTATGCTCAACATAGCCGCATTCTGTACATATTCTGAACCGGCCAGACTTTGTTCCATGATGGAGTTTTTTATTATAATTGTCTAGTAATGGCAATAGACTTTGGACCATTAGTTTCTGCATAATTTTATTAACAAGTATCTTCTAATTATATATATATATATATATAGATACACACGCGCACGATGATAATATCTTTACTTAATACATTAAAATTCATAAAAAATTATTTAATATAATAATATTATTATAAATAGCATACGTATCAGTTTTTTCACATAAGGGTATTAGCAATAGTTGATTTCGTTTCAATTTTGATCTTGGTTTGCATTGGCCGTACCGATAACAACTATCTGTTTTGGTCATACCAATCGAAAATATCTGTATCGATCGGTACATAACATAAGCTTATAAAAAAAGTTAAACTGAAATTGACCTTAAATCTAATAAATATTATACATAATTACTCGTAACTTTATTAATATTAAATATAATTATTTGTAAATTTAACGATCATTAAAAAATTTCAACCTTAAAACTTGACTAGTATTAATTTTTTTATATTTGATAAAATTTTTTAAAATATTATATATAATTAATAAATATTTAATATATAAAATTTATTTTATCTTACTCATTTTATATTTATAAATATTTTTAATATATAAATAAAAATATTTAAATTTTAATAAATTTAAAATGATATATCAAAATATACTAATGTTAATATATATTAATATTAAAATAAAAATAAAAATAATATATTTATTAATATAATACCGATTATACTGTTTAAAACATTAACTATGAACGTTAAGGCTGGCTTCCGCCTCTAAACTTTTCTTCTTTTTTTTTTTTTTTTTTTGAGGGGGGTTGGGGGGGGGGGGGAGAGGGTAATAATCAATGCCCAAAAGGCCAAAAAGCTGTCTTTTGCCGGGGGGTTAATATAGGGATCGTTGCAACTAAATCTTGAAACTTTTTTTCTTTAGAAGTTTTGTCGCAGTTGCTCACCAAATTTGAAGGTTTGGCTTTTAATTATGTGGACCATTTAATTATTAGTGACAGATAGTTAAAACTAGTAACACTTCGTAATTTAATTCATTATTATCTAATAGCTTTTCTTTCACTCAAAATAACATAGCAACATAACAATGTCTTTTTATATAACAAAAAAATCATTTCTTACTATCAATATGCTCAAGTCCTTACATGTGGTACATATATGATATACCCTCGATAGAACGTTATTTATTTAGGCATAACAAAGTAAATATATTTAATGAAAGTACGAAAATGACAAGAATTGTGAATTTATCAATAAATAGTCACAATCTAAAAATAAAAAAAATTAAAATTAAAATTTATTAAACGTCATTGTTAAAATTTTAATCACGATTGCATTTGCTAATAAATACTCTTTGCACAATGGGCAACTTAGAATAAAAGAACACATAGCTTAATCTCAATAACTTTGAAAATCATAAAATTCTTGCAATAAGCCTGGTTTGAAGTTTTAACCATTAATTAAGAAGGAACAGCAAAGTAAAAAACATTAAACTTTAGACGATCTCAAAAACTAGACGGGAAAGATATATAATTCCATTAGAAATTCTCTGTTTTTAAGTTCTTGTAACAATAAAAGTAAAACCCATAATACATAATCAAATGTAAAAGACCAAAACTTGTTTTTATTGCAGAAACCAAAAAAAAAGTACAAACTGAAGCAATAACCATCTTATCATTCAACTGTCCTACAAATTTCAATAATTTGGAAGTTTTAACATATAATTTGACTATCGATTTTTATTATTTAACTTGCAAAATTAGATCTATAGATGTAATATCGAACTTCAAAACTTATTCTAATTAGTTTATATTTTTGTTCGTGAGAAGTAATATTTAATAAGTTTAAAATTTGAATCCTAATATCCTCGTATTGCAATTTCTTTTATACATAAATAAAAAAAATAAAGGTGATATCATCCCTTCTTCATAACCATATCATATTCATAATTTTTCACCAAAATTCAAACTTACCCTTTTCGTTATGCCACTCCAGCTACTGGGGCTAATCCTCCATAACTGTCATTAGCAGGACAGTTTTCAGTTTTCACCGGCTTTGCATAGTTTTTCTTGGAAAGGCTTCAGATTTCTTGGGTGCACGTCCATCAGCAGCCCATATTTCATGAACAACGTTAGTGACATTTTCTGTTCTACTCGGTGCCCTGATGCCATCGTCAGCCGGTGTCGCAGCAGCACCGCCGCGGCTATTGATTTCATCTGCAGATAAGCTAAATCCTTCCCTAAACAGATTCTAGGACCGGCATTGAACGAAACAAATCTATATGAATCTTTTGCATCGAATTTCTTGCCATCTTCGGATAACCACCTTTCTGGCTTGAATTCCAGGCAATCTTCACCCCAGATAAATTTCATCCGACCGACTGAATAGATTGAGTATGTCACGTTTGATCCGGCAGGGACAAATGTTCCATTAGGCAAGACATCGTCAGCTATTACATGCTTTGAGTCTTGTGGCACGGAGGGGTAGAGTCTTAGCGTCTCGGACAGCGCTGCCTTCAGGTATATCAAACGGTCAACTTCTTCGTACTCAAGGGGTTCATCTACCCATTTGGAAGTGTCAGCGCCACGTGTCTCCATCAGAACAGTGGAAATTTCAGTGAGGATCTTCTCTTCCACCCTTGGGTTTTGACTGACCAACCAAAAGAACCAGCACAGCGCGACCGATGACGTGTCGCGTCCAGCTAGGATGAAATTCAGTGCCACGTGTCGGAGGAATTCGTCTGAGTAGGATTCTTTCTTTTTCATGAAACGGGACAGCAAGTCGTCGTGTGGGGTCTCACTTTGATGTTGACTCACCAATTCAAGCTTACGTTTATCAATGATTTCGTATAAGTAGTTATCTACGTGTTCAAGGCTTTGGCTTAATTTGACTTCCATCCCAAGCCGAAACCATTTCTTCAGCTTCCATACGATTTCAGGCAGAATAAAGCGTTGAAGCGTGGCTTCCGTGGCTCGATCGAAAGCCATTGCGAAGCCGTTCTCAGGAAGCCCTGGGGATATTGTTTGAGGATCCTTGCCAAATGTCAAGCCACATATGTTATCGAAAGTGAGTCGAAGCAATAGGTCTTGAAAATCAACCGGCTTCCGCTGGAGCTGAGCTGTCTCAAGAATCGGGCAAAATCGATGCTTGATGGCCCGGCTAACCCAGCGAGACATGGCTTGGCGCAGCGTCCTGGTGGTAAATTCCAACGCGGCGGTCTTACGCTGGAACAACCACGTGTCACCATCAGAATTGAAGATCCCATCGCCGAGCAAATCATGAAAGACAGCCTGCCAATTAGGCCCCTTGGGATAATTATCGAACCGGCCCTTCAAAATATGCTCCAAGTTCTTGGGATCGCACGTGACAGTCACGAGACCTTGCTTCCGAGCTAAAAATGGGATTGCAGCGATGCATGTCTGATACGTGCCGCCACAGGCGCTGAGATTGTCCGCGATCCACTCATGCATACGATTCGAGTTCTCAATGAGCCCTGGAAGACTGCCCAATAGAGGCCAGACACGTGGACCATTAAGCGACCGCGTGATGAACTTGAACCATACTAAATAAGCTACTATTGCCAATAGGATCATCAAAGCCGTTGACGCATCCATGTGATCAGCGACCCCACCAAGCAAAAATTTGCACGCAACGTACGCACCGCAAGAAACTTCAAATTTCTTTCGCAAATGCTGACACGAAACAGCAAAAAAAAATTCCCAATTGTTGCAACGTAACTTTCAACCTTCAAGTTCTTCAACACTAATATGAGCTGAGGCTACTGAAACACTGACGCTTGAGAGCTCTTGAAACAAAAATAGAGAAGAATAAATGGAACCCAGATCCTGTTTTGCATAGAATGATTGGTTTTAATTATTTATTGGGTGTTAAAATGTGGATGATGAAAAGGGACAGTGAAGGGTAAAGAGACACAGACTTTTCTCGTAAATAATGTGAAGAAGGGATCGAGAGACGAGAAGTCTGTGAGTTATAAGGGAAAAGAAAGAAGACAAAAGCCCCATATAGAGGCGAAAAAACACAGAAGAGCAAAGAAAAGCAATTAATAAGGGCAGCCAAATTTGTTGAGAATCTCTCTCTCTTTCAAAGTCAGACTCCACTCTTTTATTTTTTTCTTTTGTTTCTCATTTGTGCACGGCCCTGAGCTTATAAACAAACAGCCATTAATGGCCGACTCGAGTCGTTGGAAAGAAATCTTAAAGGAAGAAATCACGGCATCAGAGTCGAGCTTGCAACAACCAGTATAAAATAAATTACCCCCCACACTCAACAAAAAGAATGAAAAAGATAGTTCATGAAAACATTGTTTTTTTTTTTTTTTATTTCTAAATAACGTGTCTCTGGGAAGAAAGGGCTTACCTAATTTTGCTGGAAAGAGATTGTCCACCTTGAATTCCAAAAATGGCGGCTAGCATTGAATGAAGATGTAAAAGTAAATGAGATTGGTTGAGCAACTGCACTCCCTACATATTTGTCTATATAACATAGATATTACTATTTTCATATATATAAAATAATATTTATATTTCTTAGCACATACACTTTTTTTTAACACGTATAAAACCATGCATAGGTTAAGGTTTGCAGAAGTACTCGATCGTGCTTTATTTTTTATTTTTTTTTATTTTTTGGTTTTAACAACATATAATGCTGAAAAATATTGTTCTTCATGTGAATGGTTATAGTGTTGGGGTAAGCGACCCAGATATACTACTTAAACAAGGCATTGGTAATTAATTAAGAGGATTATATATATATATATATATAAGAGGGTTGGAAGATATTTTTATTAAGTTTGCATGAACAACTAATTAATTTAGGATTTGTTTTTAATATCAACTTAATTATTTCCTAAAGAATAAATTTATCTTGATTATTACACTATTTGCTAAGTTTAATTTAATAATTTTCTTTTTTCAAAAAAATCAAAAATCTGTTTTTCATTTTTCCTTCAATATATAAACACCAGAGCAGATTAGGGAGCAGCCTACCGGCTACTACACTTACTTTCAAGCTAATTTGTGATTACTCTTTAAAT
>JBBYHO010000005.1:17686489-17710748 GCA_038382025.1 Adansonia gregorii
GATTATTAAATAATTACTAATCAATGGTTAAAAATAATATAAAATTAAAATATTTTACATTAATATAAGTAGATATTTTCTCTAAACAATTATTAACTTAATATCACTTTTAATCAAAGGCTAATATGATAATTAATAACTAAAAAATATATATAATACGTAACAAAAATATCAAATCATTAATATATGTTAGCATAAAGAATATTAAACAATAAAATGATAACTTTATGTTGTCATTTTACTAGTGCAAAACAACATTGGCAAATCAACACAAGCTTACTTAATCGTTCCATTTTTTTTTTAAGATTTTAGTTCATTATAGGTCATTTTCTTTAAAATTATACTTGATTGAATGATTTAATATCTAACACTTACCTAATCTTAAATTAAGGAATAATGATGACCCTCTTCTCTAAAGATTTAAATAAATAATTTGCAAGCCGTGAACTATTGCTAGTTCTAACATTCAAAATTGAAACAGTCGACTCCCTATAGGAAAAGGGGAGAAAAAAAAAACTTATTCCTTCTAACTCTTTCTTCAAGGAAAGTAACTCTCTTCCTCAGAATTTTTAATCCTTTTAACATTATTCCAATTTCTTTTAGCAGTCTAATGATTTTTAATAAAAAGTATGTTTAACGTTCCTTTGACCATGTGTACTTACAGTTTTGACAAAGTTGAATTCATTGTAAACTTACCCCGTCCTTTGATCTTCGTGAAGTTTATGCCCACAAACTCTCATCTCATCATTACCATATCCAATTTAGCTCTCTGAAAATGATTTTTATTTTTTTCACTGTATGAATGCAGCCTAGCAGCCTACCCTTTTCTTTAATCCTAGTGAAATCTACGCCCCAAAGTTCCCTTGCTTCTTGACCTTTAATCTCGATCAACAGGAAAGGAAAGTGCCTTTTGGTTGTAGAACTATAGTTAGCTTTAGTACTTTACATGTATGATTTTCACTATAAAGAGGGTACTATGGGGGGATATTCACCTTCTCATTTCTGAAGGGTTTCGGCTTTATTGAGTTACATCTGGTTGTTAACATCTATATCATAACCATCCAAAGCTCAAATCTGAAGCCCCAGAATTGGAGAAGGAAAAAAAAAAAAAAGAAAAACTAGATATTTCTTCACACCATTAAAGCCCTGAGGTTCTGGGGTAGTTTTTTTTTTTTTTTTTTTGAGGTCTAGTTCAGTCTTTTGCTCGAAAAAGAGCCCCGGAGGGGTAAAAAAGTAAAAAAAGATCAGAGCAGCTTATTTTAAAGTGCTTTTAGGGATATGTAAATTACTGTTTGATTAATTAAGGTGTAAATTTACTGATAATGAGTCACAAAAAAAGCTTGATAGAGATTAGGCAAAGGCAAACAAAAGGCGTAGCGAGAAAGTTACGGCTCCCTAAAGAAATATAAGGCAAGATTGAACCCCAAAAGTTTTGAGCTGAAAGGCGACATGCCTTACTTTTTGAACCAAGCGGAAAAAAAATGCAGGATCATGATCATATTAATATATATATATATATATATATAAAGCACGATTGCAAAGTTCTCTGATTAAGTTGCTCATTTTGTCATTTCCCAATTATTAATATTGGAACCTTTAAGTCAACCTTTTAGGTCAAAAAAAGTAGAACTAATTCTCTCTTATAATCTTCTTAGTGTCTCACAAATCACAATCATATTCTCTTTTTTCCCTTTCATGGTATTGGGTTGGCAGATTGGAAGAGTTTTTCCAAAAGTAAAGAAGAAAAGGTCACTACATTTTGAAGATAAGTATGACAACTGATTTTCAGTAACTTTGTTTTAGGATTATTTTATTAGATAAATCTTAATAATCTTGAAGAAGAATCTTCTATACCTTTGTTTCTTTCCACTCTACACCATAATGGACTGAAATTGGATGGTTCATATTCAAATTTCTCGTATTTGCCTTGATCTTCTCTCGCACTTGTAAAAGATAAATTTTTGCACTTGCAATATGTAATTTGATCGTAAAATGCATCACTTTTTCATAATTTGATAATCATATATATATATATATAAATTATGATTAAATATTTTAATTTTTTATTTCATCAAATTATTTAATTACTAATTAACATCGTTGTAAAAAATTAATGCCAAATATTGACCAATAAAAGTTACCATGTTATATATATATATATATATATATATTAGAATAAGGTATATTTATTATGTGAGTGGTTAAAAAATATGAATAAAAATTTATTTTTAAAATTTTTTTTAATTAATATATAATTTTTATATTTTATAAAAAATATAAATTCATTTGAATTTAATAAGTTAGAAGTGATATTAACTCAATTGTACCTATTATATGTATAGCATAAATATATATAAATCATTTTTATTTTTAAAATAAATAAACATGATTTTAGATTTAAAGTATTAAAAATTCATACATTTTAAAATATATATTGTTAAAATATTTATTTTTGAAATGATTTTTTTTGCCTTTTATTTTTAAAACTTAATACATAAAAAAAATTTATTTTTTCAAATTTGATTGGTTGAAATTAAAAAAATAAAAAATAAAAAAGAAAGGAGGGAGGGAGAGAACAGACCAACGATTGATTTGATCAACCCTGACTCCTGAGGCGATTGACTGACTTATCTTAGGCCAAGCACATCAACTTCCCTCTTCCCTTCCCCTCTCCCTCTCTCTCTCTCTCTCTCTCTCTCTCTCTCTCTCTCTCTTTAATTTAAAACACTAATTTAAAACACTAAAACGATATTTTTATGCCACATTTAATGAAATTATTTATTTGTTTATCCCATTAGCATATGGTCAACGGATTTAATACTTGAGACAAATGAAAAATTAAGATATTTAGTTAAAAATTATAAAATTTTATTATAGATATTAAATTATAAAAATTAAATAATTTCATGGTCAAATTGGATATTTAACCTTGCCAATATCACATTTCTCAATTATCTTTCACTAATTATTGCAATATATAATGATAATAGCAATTTAATATATATATATATATGGAACATGATATTATTAAATATAGGTAAATGCCAATACTATATATCTAAATTTTTTTATATAAAATTTTATTTAAATAAAAATAAAATATTGAATGATATTTTTAATATCTTTAATATAAATATATCAAAAAAATTACAATATGAAAAATCTTCAAGTGTATTAATTTTACCAAAATAATTCTGAAAAAAAAAATTATATTATAGTAAGGCCCAAGCGATGATGATGATGATGGGACCTCGGACCTAACTTAGGCAAAGACAAAAAGAATTAGGAAAGTGAAGTGAATGGTGATGGAAGAAAAATAAAATCAATAAAATAATAATAATGAAAAGAGTGGAATATGAAGTTTTAGATTTTTAGTTAATTGTCAATTGGGTCATAGATTAGCTTTAGCTACAAGGTGGACACATGTGATTCGGCACTTGCGGAAACGAAACGGTGGCTAACTGGGCTTGCCGGGATGGTGGGTAGAAATTAAAATTAATTATAGAAAAACGTTTTAGGTGAACAAAACAAAATGAGACCCAATTAGGGGTAGTATTGTAAATCTTGAAATCTAGATTGGAGCGTTGACCTCGACCTCACCCATGGTTTTGTAGTTTTACGTCGAAGGAAATTGCTGATATTTAATATTATTGTTGAAAATTAATGTGATTTAAAAATTTTTAAAAAGATATATATATATTTAAAATAATAAAAATTTAAAGATATAAGATAATAAAATTATTTCTTCAAATGTTTTATCTTATGGTGTTTTGATTTGGATTGATAAATTATGATTTTAAACACAAAAATTAAAATTTATTAATTGTTTAAGATTGTATTTGCGATGAAAATATAATGTTTTAACCTCAAAAGTTATGTTAATAATAATGTTAAACGAAACCTTAATTTCTTATGACGTGGTTGGTATAGTCGTGTTTGTATCATGGTACCAGAGTGCCCTTCACATGCGGTTTGCTATAACTATTATTAAAATGGCTTAGCCTTACTTGCTGTACATATAATAGACATTTCCATATTTTGTTATGGAATTATGCTCCTCCCATGCTCATGTCATATCTCATATCTTCCACGTAGAACATGTCAAAAATTATTAAATAACTTAAAAATTTTAAATATATTATTACGCTTAAGTTTATTTTTCACGTATAAGATGCCATTAAATATATTACTTAAATGTATTATACACTTATGCTTAAAATGTTAATCATACTTAAATGCTTTAAAATGTATCGCCATACCTGTTTTCATAATGTTAATCATATGTTGTATTTTTCACGTTTAACGTGTCAAGGGCTGAGTGATTTCTTTTCTCTTGCATGCATGTGTGTGGGCACATGCATAAACATATGGCGGTGCCTTTTTTCCTCGAATTTGAGCATTGCGGTAATGTAGCATGTGACTGGATTTGAACCTATGGCCCAAAGTTGAGATGGACTAGAGATGGCCCAAACAAAACAACCCGGAAGCCCCCAAAAAGTAAAACCTAAAATTGAAATAAAAGGCAAATTTCAAGTTCGGATAGGCTCTTCTTTTTCTCGTCAGTGAAGGATGATGCCTCATGCCGGACAAATGGCTCATCAATTGTAGCAAAGTAAAAGGTGCAATTTGCGTTTCCTTTTGGAGGAATATGGAAGAAGAAGGTAGGTGGGATGCAACGATCAGTTGATTGATTGATTGGGAGGTGCAGTGCATCATACTGACAGTCTTTGTCGGTACTTGGTCTGTGCTTGATGATGTTACTGCTCTTTTTTACTACTTTCACACTTTCTTCAGTTTGTCAGCAAAAAGATAAAAAAAAAGGAAAGAAAGATATTAATGCCCCCACGCAGGATCGAACTACGGACCTTCAGTTTACAAGACTGACGCTCTACCACTGAGCTATAGGGGCTTGCTTGCGAGAATTTTAAGATATAGAATTTATTCAATTTTTAATTTATCTCCCTTTGATTCGACATTCTTAGAATTTTGCAGTTGGCTTTATTTCATCTATGAACGGAATACATTGTCTTAAATGCTAACTAGCAACTATTATCCGGGGTACAACAATGAAGGCTTAAAAATAAGAGACAGCAGAAGAATGATTGCAGGGTCACAGTTTCTTATCCCCCCGCCTAAGTCCAACCATTTGCCTCTTTCATCAAAAGCTCCCGCATTTATAGAATATATGTCAAAGTCTTATTACCCTCCAACTGCCTAATTATTCATCAAAATATCAGACTGACCTAACCAACCCGTAATTTGTACAGAAAATGAAATGCCATGCCGATGGTTTTTCACCATCATTAAAAGAGTTGGAGGCGTGGGGGATATGAATTCCTTCGGCAGCCAGCCAGCCAGCCAGCTCAGCCATCACAAAAGTTGAATTCTGAATAGTTTCCCCGTTCAATTAACAGCGTAATATGCAATCAGATCAGCTTTTGAAAGGCACTGAAGCAGAGAAACTTCCAAAGATCATCAAAATCAATGTGTTAATGCAAGTGTGGACAAGGACATTAGCAAGTACAAAGTCTATGCAAGCACAGAAGGAAAAGAACCATATGCAAACTGCTTTTAAGTCTCAGCAACGATGAATATTTGAAATATTGAACAAGTAGATTAATTTACACAACATTCATGGAAATATAAAGAAAGACGGGGACAGGAATTTTTCCATATTGCCCCCAGTTTTGTCATGTTCGAATTTTCCTGGAGCTGAATATCATGTACAACATGAGACAATTTCATAGGGGAGTAATTAAGCATATTATGCGCCTAAGGATCAGGTTTTCCAGCAATTTCATCATCGTCCGAGGCAGCATATTCATCTTCACTCAGCTCTTCATCACTGGACTTCACTTCTGTTGCCACAACATCTTCAGGCTTGGCATATTTCTCACGATATTCTGGGAAATGAAAAGAGTCATAAGCATTCCGAAAAGGGGGAAAAAAAAAGCATCCTTAAAACGACATTATGAAAAGCGAACAAGCAATGTATGTTGCAGCAGAAGTAAATTGCAGATCACACTCTGAAAAAAACAATACTTGCAATGCCAGTAAACATCCTGGAATCTTCTCAAGGATAATAAATACGGTTTGCCACAACATATTGCTAGTGAGCTGAATTGATTTTGGTCGAATATATTAAAGCAGAACTGAGAAAGTAGGTGAATGCTATGGCCATGGCAAATAGGACAAGTGGCTCTACTGCCAGCTACTATTTATCTTATTTTGACCCAAAATGGCTTACTTTTAAAGCTGCAGACCTCCACTTTCCAACTACAAACATAGAAACTTCTCAACTCTTAGCATACTCTCAGATCCCAAATCAAAAAAGCATCCTAATCACAAACAAAGGACTGTCAACAACAAGAGATGACAAGCTTTAAGTTTTGCAAAAGGTTAGCAAGATTGCAATAGCAGAAATAAATCTCTCCAAGCCCTTAAGAAGTAATTTTCCTCAATTGATCAAGTGGAATTAATGTTGGCTTCCTTTTTAGTCATCTTCTAGTTAGACTAACAATACATTCACAACAACTTTAATACTTTATGTCATCTATATCATACGGTAGCACCTCTGCAAAGAAACTCCCAACAAACCTCCTTGAGCAGTAAATGAAATTGCAAGCAAGGACTTCTTTCTGAATCAAAGAAGATGTGCAATTGGACATAATCTTTGCAATCTATAAGCACTAATTTTCACATTTCACTAGAAAAGTAACTCTCCACACAATGCTTTCACATAGCTGCACCCATTGATACACCTATTAATCGCATTATCTCTAAGAATATCTTTCTATTCTTGGTCCAATGAAACACCTCCATGTTTACTGCACACACGTTATTTTTTTCACACAGTCAAAAAAAAGATTAAAAAAATATTCCACTTGATTTCAATTTGCATGATGACTATTCCAAAGTAAAATTGCAGGTAATCGAAAACACCAAATAGATACAGAACCTGCTTGCACTTATACCAAAGATATGATAACTTGAAAAGAAAACCAAAAAGTAGAAACGCAGATAAGCAAAAGTTGTGAACGTAGAGCAAGGAAATGTTGGTATAGGCCAAGCAATTATTAAAAATCGAGGACTACTACCATTGCTACCTTTTCAGCTTAGGAACATGTAACAATACAAAATTGTGGTGCCAAGGCATTTTGAAACTAAAACTTGAACTACTTAAGACTTAGAATCAAGTTCAAGATTGGTGTTACACACTTTAGACTAATGATAAAGTTCAATATTATTGACAACTCAGTAGAATGGCCATTAGTCACCTATTACACATTAAACAGGGTAAGCAGTTGTGTGCCACTTATAAAACAATTTTCATGTTCTGAACATCTGATATTTATAACCTCATGTACTTTCTTTCTAAAACACAGTTAGTCGAGAAAAATTCCTGTAAGCTCGCAGCTGCCTGACTTCCACTTAAATTGACTTTAGCACAGCAAGAAATCCAAAAAAAAAAAAAATACCTTAACTACTGAGGGAGGCATTCTTAAGAGAAAGAAATGCATAAATAAAATATAAAACCTATGTCAAAAATCTACCTTTCACTTTTTCTTCATAGGCTGTACGATCACGCATCATAAGAGCTGCAGCTTCTCCATTCAATGGGTCTGATGGATTGGGATACAAAAGAAGTTGAGGAAGAAACACTTCAAAGACATTTACCAGATCTGAAATCAAACATAAGGATGGAAAAAATTAAAAAAAAAAAAAAGAACAAAAATTGATTGTCAAGTGCCAAGAGTACTAGCAACTTTAAAACAAGAAACAATGTGCAATCTCTACCAAACATGGGGCTCCAAGTCTGATTGATGACATCCAAACAAACTGAGCCGGACCTGAAACTCATGGTTCAAAGATATTTTAATTAATGATAACAAAGCATTTAAAAGTCAAAACCAGTTACTCATTTTAAATAACCTCATACAAGTTAATACCTCCCCTGAGACAAAGCTAAAACAGCCAAATCTTAACATCCACAGACTTACATTTCATCAACATTCGGGTGGTAGATCTTGTTTACAAAGCCAATTGATGGGGATTTATAAGGATAAGCATCTGGGAACTCCACCCTTATCCTCCACACGCCACCATGGTAAGGACCTGTGATATTACGTATCAGATAATCTGTGAGCACAAACAAACCATCCTTATTTTGGGTCTAAAACTACTCAGAAGCAAAATCTATCAACAAGCTCATCTTCATTCAGAAAATTCAATTAAATACACAAATAAATAAAAACTGGCACATCAGATAAGAGCAAATAATTAAAATATCACTTCAGATTAATTGACCTAAGGATACAAATATATAGATAGATATTAATATTCAAATATCAAAATCGTAAAAAGAGAAAACCCAATAGCAATTACCAAATGGTCAACAAACTTCAAAGGAAAAGAAATTAACTTCTAAGAAGAATAAGGAAATGGGAAACCCCATTTAAAAAAGATAGAGGCTAAAAAGACCCTGAACTTAAAACACTTAATACTTTCATTGCACACAAATATGCCCTGATGTTAAATTTGCACCCCAATAAACCCCTTAAATTTTAATTTATACCCAAATAAACCCTCAAAAAAAAATCAAAACACAAAGACTTAATTGGTTACAAATAAAAGTTAATAAAAATAATTTGGATAGAATAAAAATGCAGAGACTCATTCAGGAAATTTGAAACAGTTCATGGATTTTTTTAGTATTTTAAGGAAACAGAAAAGAAAAGAAAATTGTCAGTAGAAATAAAGAGATAGATCCTAAAAATGAATGAATGAATGAATGAATAAGAAGAAGAAGAAGAAGAAGAAGAAGAAGAAGAAGAAAAGAGTAAAGAAACGATTTTTACTGTCTTTTGGTCCATTGAATTCAACATAAAATTCTTGCATGCCATCATTGATCATCTCAACTTTATAGTCACTCATCATCCTAATAAAAATGAATCCAACAAATAACCAACAACAAATCAAATTAACTAAAACAAAGCAACAATAAATAATTTCTTCAGAAAAAAAAAAGAAAAAAGAAAAATCATTTACAGTTTCATCAAATCCATCTCTCGGCGTTTACTTGGAGAAGACATTTTTTTTTCCTTTTCCCTTTTTTTTTCTCTTTGGGATATATATATATATATTTGAGAGAGAGGAAGATTTATTCACAAAGAAAGGTTGCCAAGCCCAAAGTGGTTCGTAACTCACTGAGTGAAACCAGGAGTTTTTATGTATGTGTTAGTTACCTAATTTCAACTCCAGTAAATTTCTCATCTTCGTTGCGAAAAAGGCAGTAAATTTTGCTTATATTTGTAACCCTATGCAGCCTAGACGTGTGCTGCCCGAACGAAAAACACCCAGACGTGACGGGGGGCAGGGCCGGCCCGGTCGACTTTTCTAAAATCCATGCTCAAGTCGGTGTTCACTTTTTTTTTTATATTATATATTTATAAATTTTAATATATTAATATTTTATTTTATATAAATTTTAATATTTTCATATATTAATATTATATTTTAATTATTTTATTTTATTGTTCAAAAGTAAGAATTGCGAGATTCATCGGACCCGGCATCCTATCTTCTTGTGATTTGTTCGGAGCTGCGAACGCCGAAAGCTAACGACAGCCTGCCATTGCCAAAAACTCCACTCACACACGTAGTTGACGCGAATGAAATTCCTTTGGCATTATTTTGTCCTTAAAAATGATTCTCAGCTTCACTTTCCCTCGAAATGCAAATCGATGACACGGGATGAAACATTAAAAGGTAATATGATCTCACACAATTATCCATCTTTGAGTTTTATGAGGCGGATAATGACATTTTTGTCCCTTCATTAGTCAACCCTGTCCATGATAAAGGGAGTACTTGGAAAAGCTAATATAACGTCATATTAATAGCTGGAAATGGATCAAGACTTCTCGTTTCTGCAACACTAACTTAATGTGGTGGAACGGGTATTCCATTCCGCCATTATTCACTCGGTTACAGTGATTCTTCGATTTGGTTCACGGTATTGATATTTAGAGGGAATAACTATTGGCCACTATTCATGAAAATCTCAAAATAGCCATTCTGAGCCTTACTCTCGAAATGTCTATTACCGGACTGGCGGAATACCTTAAAATTTTTTTAAGACCAACTTGTCCTTAGTCTGTTACCCACTCCAAATAGAGAGAAAGGTGACCATAGAAGCTGCCATAATCATCACTGACCGAGAACAATCATCCTAACGACTAAAGAGTGAGAGAACGCCCCCCCCCCAAAAAAAAAAGAAAATTTCTCCCATTTGAGTAGATCCAAAAGGTTTCAGGGCTTAAAAATCGGTGGGAAGGAAGATCAAATGGAGGGAAAAAATTCTGGAAAATCAAGCCAAAGTCAGTAGTGGAAGAAGGTCCTTTGAGAATTTTCTTACATGAAGTTTGAGTTCAAATCTATCATTTTAGGATTAAATTTAGGGAAAAAAAAAACTAGAGAATCGGAAAGAGGAGGCCAAGATATGTTTTTGGTGTATATTATAGATGAAATGGTTCTCGACCGCCGGCGGTTGGTGGTAGCAGACGTTGGTGAACGGCGACGATAGCCGCCTGAATCTTAAAAACGATAATGAAGTCCGGAGAAATATCAAGAAAAGTTGAAGGTGGTGGAAAAAAATAGAAAGAAAAGTTTGAATAGAGAGAGAATAAGTTGGAATAAAAAAAAAGAGAGAGAGAAGAGAGTAAACAAACATTTATGGGAACGAATAAATTATTAAAAAATTATTTTTATTCATAGTTTTAAATTAATATTTACAATATTATTTTTAACTACATTTTATATTTTAATTCTATTAATTTATTTTAAATATGAAATCTTATTTATAAATGTATTTTCAAATACAATATATAATATTTTAATAAACAATCTTATTAATTTATTTTATTAAACAAAATAAATTTAAATTTTTATAAATATTTAATAATATAAATAAAATCTTATTTATTTAATTCAAGGTTAATAATATAATTTTATACTTATTTCTTATATATTTATCAACCTCATTTTATTCAATCAAACAATATAATATTATTATCTATTTATTTAATTCAATTAATCAAATTAAGTAATATATATTATTTCTCTATAGTTTACTTTGACGATCCATCAATGAACATCCGTTAAGGAGTAGCCCTCCAAAAGCATAAATTTCAGCAAAAACATATAAATTCAGCATTATCGTCAGTAATAAAGATCGAAAAGCTTAAAAATATTTGAGTCAAATGTGCTAAAACTTGTATAAAACTCATATGTGGAGTTGGTTTTTAGATATTCGTCTACAAAGGTACATTTAACACTACATACCAAAGAAACTTGAATGGAAGAACCTGCTTATAATGAATTTTCAACCCAAAACTGCAGGCAAAGTTAAACATAAAGATAGCAGCATTGATGGGAGAAGAGAACCACTCAGTGCAACCTTCAAATACGAATGAACGAATTCATTAGGGAAAGTGCCACATTTAAGTGTAAGAATTTAAGAAAAAAGGGGGGAAAAAACTTAAAAAATTTCCATCTTCCTCTGTCCAAAGTTGGTACTTGAAACAATGTAACGGTATTCACATATGCAAAAGCAAAGTATTGTACACTAGCACATTTGTAAGTTCTTTTACCAGAGTCAATGAACCAAGCCAGGTCCAAAATCCATCGCGGCACCTTTCAAAACTGCATCATGGGTGTTTATCACCCTATCTCATGGAGATTTTAAGGTAACTCAGTGATGCTATATGTTGTAAGTAAAAAAGAAATGGAAAAAAGAAAAAAAGTAAGATTCAACTATTGGTTCGACCACACGGGAAACTGGTTCGAGATTCTAATCAGCCTGATATATCTTCATCAGTATTATTCATCCTCTTCCAAGTCCATGCACTGATTATTTTGAGAACATGTCAGCATATTTGAGCCAGGAACCTTCAGGGCGTAACTTCCAAAACTGTCACTTACGCATCCGAACTCTGACTCATCATCATCACTATCAATACTTCTAGGAGACACACGATTCTGATAACTTCTACGCCGGATAAGAAATACATTGAAGTAATAGCTTACCAAGTCTTGCCTAGTCTTCCTGGGAAAAAACTTGGATGCGTCAGGCCAGAATGCATTTAAAGATGGTGGTTCTAGTTGGACCATATACTTGAATCTCTTTTCTTCTTCAGCCGTCCACCGAAGTGAGACTTCCTCTCCCATACCATCAAATCTCCAACGGTAGAACACTGAACCCAGTTCAAGCTTTAATTTCATCCTCTTCTCAGCAATATGAAGTCTAATACATTCAACAGAGCCTGGAATCTGACAGCTACATGAATTTGGTCTTCCCCTACCAATTGGATCTGTTACAGCTAAGGAATCGTGCTTAGCACCTTGTAAGGGCCATTCCCGTGTGCCTAGCCATTTGGAGTCAGTATCAGAAACCATACCAGTCCATTCAGGGACTTCAGCTTGAAAGAGGGGACCCACAGACACTTGTCTTCTAAAAGCATCATCCGCAGATGGCTCTGCAGTCATACTCATATCTAAGGATGATAAGTCAACAGCTACAGAGGGATGCTCCTTAGGGCCACATTCAGAGTGTGTCCTGTGGTGACACGTCAAGTTGTTCTCTAAGTCTGAAGAGCATGAACAAGATTTCGACCTAGGAAGTCTCTCACGGCATCTTAACCTCTCTGTACAATGGTGACAAAGAAAGTCATCCTCATACATGGATGGATGCATCTTCTGATTAATCTGCAAGTTAAACAACAATAAGCCTTCAAAATTGACAACAAATCTAATTTCACATGCGAACTAGCCTAGAATGAGTAAACTCCACATTACAAAATTCTTCTTTGATAACTTAAGTCTTCAATTTTCATATATTAAGAATGCACTTACTTCGTAGATTCTGATCTCAAAAACTCCTATCTACAGCACCGATTACTATTCCAAACAGCAAAGTAAGGTTTATAACATCCAAGCGGGTATTATGATGCTTTAGCAAAATTATATGACGAAAATTTAAAACAACTTGCAGACATGAAATTTCAAAATCTTTCAATTACATAGTGAAATTTTTAGTATTATTTTATTCCACAACTTTATTTAACCGATGATAATAATTTCTACCTGTAGGTGAGACTGATCAATGACTAAATGACCATCCCTTTTCTGCCTTAAAGCTTCGCGTGCCCTGATGGCTTGTACCCAGAATTCATTGCCTCCGTGTTCATTCCACTTAGATGGCCCCAATATTGCCCCAACCGAAGGATCATCAGGACACTTTGCCACCTGGATTACCCAATTCAGCATTGCTGATAAAGATTCTCTTTTTCTCTTACGAGTACTAAATTCTTTCCTAGCAACCGGAGGATTCAGCACTTCGAGATCATTTCTATGTACTTTTTCGGCATCATCATCAAACATTTTCTTGACACCATTGTTCAATCTAAATCTACCATTAGCATCTGAAATTTTCAGTCCATTATTGGAATCCTTATCAACAAACTTGTCATTTTTTGTATATTCCGATAAAGCCACTCTGTTTACCACCACTTCCCGATCAACCCCATCCGTAAGCAAACCCCTTAACTCCTCCTCTTGCTCCAATGACAAGAACCCAAAATTTCCACCGCATGCACTATCCCTATTTCTATCTCCAAAACTATTCTTCAACCATTTTTCGAGCTCATGCAAATACTTGGCATATATCAATTTAATCGAAGCCGAAACCTGGAAATCAAAACCTAATTCTTTCACCACAAAAGCCCATAACCCTTTTTTCGACACGAAATCGTACCCTCCAATCTCCCTAACTATAAGGAAAAGCTTGAGCAAATCCGGTGACTGCCCATCATTTCCAAGCATTGCTGGCATAGTCCTAAAGAAACCTTTGCCAGCAACCTCTTTCAGATAACCAGAAACAACCAGATCAAACAAGCATCTTAGTCTATCCTCATGATCACCAAACTCTTCATCATCCTTTGCTACATGACCATCATGTAGGTGACAACCATTACTGTCACACTTATTTACAAAATCTAAAGCAGACCCATTTTTTATCATCCTGCCATGAAAGTTAAAATCTCTTCCTATTCTTTTCAATCTTAAAATCAAAAAGGGTTCCTTTTCTAATGCCAGCCAAAAATTAAAACAAATAAAAATTGGAGTGTCAGGTGGGAATAAGAAAGGAAGATCCTTTGCCCCTTTGTCTCCAAAGTTATTACCTCATACTTTCTTGGTGGGTCTTTGTTTTTCTCGATTATCTTTGCTTTTTAGAGGCCGCCCAATGTAATCTACACTACAGAGTTGCAGAGAGAGAGAGAGAAGCGTGGGGGAGGAAAGAAAAAAGACAAAGAATTAAAAGGAAAAAAAAAAGGAACAAAAGACGGCATAGATTAAGGTTCTTGTATTTTGGGATTTTTGGAAATGATTAGTGGATTACAGAAAGAAAATGGTTGTTTTTTCAGAACTATTTGGGAAAAAACAAAAAGAGAGAAAAAAGGGGGGGTGCGATTAAAGAGTAGCAGAATATTGAGTGCTAATCATGAATCCAAGAACAAAGAAGATTCCAAATCCACTTTCAAGGAAACAAAAGCCTATAATAAAAGATAGAACCTTTTATTTTCAGCCTTGAATTCAAAACCGAAGGTTTTTTTTAAGTAGATGTAGATTTTTTGGACAAATTTTGACAAAAAGAAAAACATCAAAGAGGCAAAATGCATTATTTATTATTATTATATTATATTATTATTATTTTTCCTTTTTTAAGGATAAACCGATGATGTTACTATTAAATATTAATAGTTATAAGTTTATATTACTAAAATTATTTTAAGAACAATTTTCAGGACATTTCTTGTAGCATTAATTGTAACATATATATATATATACATACATATATAAAATTTATCTATTTATTCATGGTAGAATAATTATTTCATGCAGTAAAAAAAACCTCTATAAAAAAAATTGACAAATAAAGTTTGTTATTTATTTATTATTTACTTTTTAAATATATTATACTAAACATATGTTAGCTTATAAATTCCATTAATAAAATTTTTTCACTATTAGTGTAAAATATAATAATTATTTTTTAAACATATAAATTTCATAGAAAAAATTAGATGATTCTTAAAATTTAAACAGACTTTTTATATTTCACTTACAACGAAATTTTGTATATAAATAAAAAATATCATTTTTAATTAATCTTTTACATAAATATTCAAAATTTATTGATATGCCAATTTTGGTTTTTCAGATATTAGTAATTCTTATTAAATCGTTTTCACTTCGGTTAAATGAATATTGAGACTTGAGACACGTGGATGCCCCCTAAAATTAACCACAACTTTATCAGTTTTTTTATTCTTATTTTTCCCTTTTATTTAAAAACTTATTTTAATTAATTTAAATCCCGTTTAGTATTATTATTAACACAATTTTCGAAATCAAAAACTGCTTTTTATTACAAGTAAAATGTTTAACAAGTAAAAAAATTTTAACTTTTACGTGTTAAAATTATAATTTGACAACTCAAAATCAAAAAGCCCGAAAAATAAAACTTTCAAAATTTAAAAATTTATTTTTAAATAAAATAACTTTATTATTATTATTATTATTATATTTCTCAATTTTTATTTGTTTAAATATATCTTTTTTTTATGTTTCAACTCTTCAAACGCTTCCTTATAATAATGCAAAATACTTAAAATTTCTTAAATCATATTTTTTACTATACTTTTTACACACTTTAGCCACATTGTTAAACTGAGACGCAACCCGGTAGCCCAAGGCCACTACAAGGAACCAGTGAATGCAAACTGCATCATTAAATATAAACAAGTAATTATCAAACTTGTTCCTTTTTACTTTTGTTGTATTTATTTCTCCTTTCTCTTCATCTATTCATTTTCAAAGTTTCAAGGGGTGAAAGCACAAAGAAAATACGTTCACAACTACTCCTTTTTAAAACGAAGGGAAATGAGGGGAAAAAAATCCAAAACCAAACTACTGACAAATCTGCTGCAGCTGCTAAAAATATGATGACGAATGAGGGGGAAAAAGTAAAACTGAAATTCTGATGTGTTTGGTAAGTTGTAAACTTTGCAATGAACATAATTTCAAGCATCCAAAGCTGAGTCCACTGCCAGGAAACTAATCAGTGGGTATGTCGAATATCATTTCCTGCATCATAAGATAATTAGGACCCTCTTGCCATTTCCTTAGATTATATACAATAATTCCTATTGACTTATAGGGGATGAAAATAGTTTCGAGACAAACCTTATCACACACAGGACACGTCTCACTTCTTTCCATCCATTCAAGAATACATGCAAGGTGAAAATGATGCTCACATTTTGTGATAATTTTTGGATTTTCTGCATCGTACTCTGCAGGAAAGAACAGAAAAGGGGTCTACCAACAACCTTTCCACATGAAAGTAGAAACTCAAACTGGCAGAAAAAATGCAACAGCTTTTTTGGCAATCAGAGAAAAGTGCATAAATTGCGAGGGGAAGACATACCTTCCAAACAGGTCGGGCAAACATCCTCCTCCTCCTCCACCGTTGTAGACACAACTGGTTCAACTGGTTTTGAAAGTTCAACTTCTAGCCCCTTTGATGACTCAATTTCTTTCTTGCAGTCCAATTCTTTAGCATCATCAGATTTTATAGGAGTCTCCTGAGTGTTGGCAGCAACTGTTTCTTGACTAGAAACGATATTTGCTGTTTGCTCTGCTTCATCACTCTTACTGTTATGAATTCCTACGGCCGCTGAAGGAGTTTGAGGATGTCCCAAAGCTGCGTCAAATGGAACTGGAGCAGGAGGAGGTCGATAAGCATCAGGAACTGATACTTCCAGATTTGTGTCAACCGGGAGCCCGGAGGAGATGGCAGAGGCAGTAGCACCGTGAGAAGATAAAGGCACATGCCCATCTGAGGCTCTTGGGTTCTGTTAAAAATAGAAGTTCAACTCAACAAAGAAAATGAAAATGCATTCAATATGATAAACAATTTGTTCAATATGGTTGCCTCTTATGGGTTACCTTTGGAAAAATATTAAAGTAATCCATTTCTAATAAATAATAAGTATGAGAGTGAACAGGTCAACAAGAAGTTCTAACATTTCACTTTTTGCTTTCAAGTTGTTCTCCAGTTTTACTCTGACCTAATTAGTTAGCATTAAGTAGAGGCAGGCAGAAATGACAATTCATGAGCAACTTAGTAATGGGGATCAAATCATGATTCAAGAGCAACTTAATAAGGGTGATTAGAGAATTAACGATTGGAAACATTTATGATTGATTGCATCCAGACATCCATTCATAAACATAAGGAAAATAAATAAATAAAACGACCCCAGCATTTCGCAAAATTAAGACACTTGAGCCTCTCAAGTGCACTGAAGTGCCCAGTCTAACTGGTTTTTCTAGTCACATCATACATCCACCCTATATTGCAGTGTGGCACTTAATAAAATACACAGTACTTTACACCGAACTTCATGTAAGTTGAAACCGAATTCAAAACATAAGAAGTCAATTGCACCATGAAAAGTGAGGATGAGAAGATTGGGCAGAAAAAAAAAATTTAAAAGCGAAAAAATAAAGAAAAACAATTCATGGAGGAAGAAATTATACTAACATAATAATATGCTGGTGCACTACTCAATTCAACTCCTCTAGAAGAGCAACAGCAGCAACCCCCCATAACGTTTACTTATGCACATATAACACTACTGGTACTTGGTACATTAGAATTCCACACATCACAAGGTGAGAAAATCTGTTTTAAGAAAAATACTAAAATCACACTTCAAGGTATAAACAGCATGCTATTCCGTCCAGTAAACCATAAAAATGCCAAATGCCACATGAAAACGTCAATAATCTTGTAAACACAAAGGGAAAGCTGGAAGCAGTTAGAGGTTGTGCACTGATACGCAAAATAGCATAAATTTCGAGAAGCAAAAGTAGAACCCAAATGAAACTAACAAAATTATTTCTGGCTTCTCGCATTCACTTGCCATCCACAAGCAAACAGATGATAGAAAACACAAATAATACCCTAAAATAGAGCCATGCTATCTGGCATTCTACTCTTTGCAGCACATACTAACAAATATTTTTATATTCTGAAAAACAAGTAGTAGCAGCACTATATATGGAAAAAACAAAGCAATATCCGTTACTGATTGTCAAACACGACCCAAGCTTAAAACCTTTACTCCCTACCCAGTTCAATAGTCCTGTTATAATTCCATATCAAAACTTCAATGTAAATTCATCAAAATAGATCAATAAAGTAAACTGAAAACCAAACCAGAGTCTGATAACTGGGAAAATATATATTAAAGAGCAAGACTAAACCCCAACTCCAAGTTTGCACTCCTCCAATAATCACAGTGGATTTTCTTAATCTCAAACTTCTAATCCAAGCACACTTAGTGAGATAAGCTCTAATTAACCTATCTGGTGAAACAATAACAACGAATAGAATAGGCAAATTCAATAAGAAATCAGTCAAGAATTAGTTGCCTTCCGTTGCCCTTCGTCAACTAGCACTCAAAACAGACTTCTATCTAATAACAAAGCATGGAAATAGCTTACTGTAGAAACTAGAAAATAATTTTACATAAAGGAAGAAAAACAATATCCTATGCAAAAGCTCTAATCAAACAACTAAATTTTACCATTTTGCGGGGGAAAAAAAGCAAACCCTTTAAAGTTATCAACAATTCTAGAGCTAATAAGAGGAAAAAAAAATCAAATTATGCTTTGCTAAAACCCTAGAGAAACCATAATCTAATCAATAAGTAGCGAAACAATTCCAAAAAAAAAAAAAAAAGGTTGAATAGGATATGAAATTACCCGTTGATTGAAACTTCGATTTGGAAATGAATCCCAAGTGAAAATTCAAGAATGAAAAATAAAATAAAATAAAATAAATTTAAGTTATTTATTTTGAGGATGCAATTGGATAGGCTTGTTTCGTGTAGGAAAAGGATTTCAGTAAGAAAAAGAAGACTTTCCATGTCTCCATTAAAACTGAATTCCACCAATGCAGAATTTCTTAGAATTGTTATTTTTTGGATTGCCTCCACGCGCCACGCCCTCCGCATTACTCCACGCACCATCCTAGAAGAAATATTTTAAAAATTATTATTAGTTACATTGGCATTAAAAATTATTTAATTTCATAAATAAAATTAAAAAATTATAATTTATTTTTTAAAAAAGTAAAATTAAAGATTATTATATAATGTATTATTTTTTGATTTTTTTCCATTATTTTTCAAATATAAATATGAAAATTTTGTAATCTTTTGGTTTTTTTTTGTATTTTTGTAAATTGGATTTTATTTTTGTCCTTTTGTTTGGAACTTGAAAAATATTGGTGAATGAATCGTCCCTCTAATCCTTTTTTAAGAAGTGTGTGTTAAATAAATTTGAATTTTGAGTGTAAGCCTATGCT
This sequence comes from Adansonia gregorii, assembly GCA_038382025.1. Lineage (NCBI taxonomy): Eukaryota > Viridiplantae > Streptophyta > Magnoliopsida > Malvales > Malvaceae > Adansonia > Adansonia gregorii. The sequence continues at coordinate 17,705,988 of JBBYHO010000005.1, forward strand.
ATTTTTCATTTGTGAGATGAGAAGGTTGAATTATGGGAAATAATCGAGTCGGACTCAAGTTATAAGTAATTCAAATTTAACTCAAACTCGAAGTTTAAAATTCAATTCAAACTCAATTGAGTTTTAGTTTTAAAGCTCAAGCCTAATTTTAGATAAAAATCGAATAACTTTAACTTACTTAATTAAGCTCGATTAAGCTTGTTTCTTTAATAAAAAATAAGCTGAATTTTTACGTTGGACTTCATACTTTATTATTTGTGCTTAATTTAAAGTTTCGGATTAAATTGAAACTTTTTGATATTGATTAAAAATATATATAAATACTTAATTAGGTTCGTAAGATAATTCATTCAAATATTACGATATTTGAAATCGGGTTGCTTAAGATCAACGATAATGTTGGATTAGATTTTTTGTTTTTTTTTTTAGTCGAACCCAAATAGCTTTTTGGGTTTTGCAATTGGGCTTTATTTATTTTTTTGAGGGGTGGAGGGGGGGGGAGTGGGATTAAGGTCGGGCTTCACAATTGACATTCAATTAGGACCCAAAGTAATCGACACTCAGTTACTTAGGAATGGATGACTTTAAAATGTTGCAAACGCAACTGTTACTTTAACTACGCAAACAATGTCTGATTAATTTCTCATCAAATACAAGGCAGTATACATTTAATATCCGAATTATTTATAGTCAAATTCTTGATTTAGTACCTAAAATTAATTACTCAAAATTTGTTTTTATCCATCAAAATGCACATAATACTGTTAATCAAATAGACGACCAGTCGAAATCTATGATTAACCCATGATTTTAGGATTGAAACGAAAGAAAAAATATTTTATTTATTTTTAATAAAATTTTTAAATCATACAAATAAAATTAATTAAATAATATATATCTCTTAAAATATATTTTAAAAATAGTTTAAAAAAATTTCACTATCTCTTAATTATATTTGTAAAATTAAAAAAGTTTTACTTCCAACAAATAAGAAACGAACACCAAGACAAAATCTGCTATTGCAAGAGATTTAGAAGCAAAAACATAGAAAATGACACACACCGCCCCCGCCATGGTGGAAAGAGAAACGGCCTAACTTAAATTTCTGGTCAAAGAATGTTAGGCGTAATAAGGCCATTGAAAAACGTGTTGCTTGTCAGATCACACAGGTTTGTAGTCAACTGTAAACTCAACCTACACACGGCACCAATGCTATCAAAAACATCAATCGGAGAAAATTCTTTATACCGTCTCTTTTCCCTGTGAAGTATGATCTTCAAAACAGGCCCTGTTTTTTATTAGTCAATCGCTCAGTTTTGCAAGAAGAAAATCATGAAAAGCCTTTAATCTCTACAAAATGGATATCAAGAATTCAACAAAGTTAAAATCTTAATATCCTGATTTTGTTTTAGTACGAGCAGCTAATATAACAAATTCTTTTTAAGTGTTTAGCTCAGTGATTAATGCATGAGACCTTTGAACCATGTGAAGAAGGCCTAAGACGGGAAAATAGCTAGCAGCACTGCCATACCCATGAACCTTGACACCCCCCCTCCCCGCCACACGGAGACAAAAGGAAATATGGGGGCTAAAGGGTTCGGTCAGGGTCACGTATCCACTTGGCTTTAACCATTATCATTCATCACCGGCAAATAATTGAGAAGCAGGAGTCCATGATTTGAAACTTGAGGCAAGCTTGGGAATATATGTCCCCATCACCAGCTGTTGAACAGATCCCCCTGACACCAAATGCCAGCCTGGCCTTTCCACCAGCACCATCATATAATTGGGGGGGGGGGGCGGGGACTGGTTTATTTCTCTTCCACCAATGTTTTGATTTTTAAAGGATCTCATCAATTAATGCCACCCCCAAAGAGAACATATCAAGGATTTTCAACAGCAAGTTAAGTTTCAGCCAAGTTCGTGAAATGGGAGGGTTACACTTATATATGCACTATTGGGAATATTAGATATACTAGAAAAATAACGAAGGGCACAACCCCTATATTAGAAGGTTAGAATCCGGAAAGAAACCCGGTTGGTCAACTGACAACTTTTTTTTTTCCCACTTAGTCTTTTTTCTAATCTATTGTTAGAGCTAAAACGTGTATGTAATTACACAATGTTGAAAATATTCACAGTTGCTCACTCTGTGTGCCATCGGTTTTCAGTTTCTTAGCAGCGATGATGAATTCCGATATCACCCGTACCTCATGTAATGGTGGCTGTTTTGAAGAAAGAATGTTACATTCGTGCAAAGGCGGATAAATATGGTACATCATTTGTATGTGTGTGCCCATGAGTCTCTAAGAGAGAATCAGACCTGTGACGCAAAATGCTGCTGCACGGCATTAAGCATTTGTTCCCTCGGTGAATAAGCATTGATGCCTCCCTAAAATACAAAATAGAAGAATCCCTTGAATTAGATAGATATGATTTCATCTTGGTCCTCGAAGAAAACTCATCGAAGGTGAGAGTTAGTAGGACCTACAAGTTTGAAGTGCCTGCAATATCTTCGCAAGGAGTCGGTGTCAAGTCTTGCCAAATTTACCTTCAAAATTGGGAACGCGTGATAAAATGCACTTAGAATTACGGGCAACGTAGCAACAGTCTAGGTCCCCATAACCAGGGCACGAAACATATTAAGCTCAAAATAAAAAAAAAAAAAAAATCGCGTAGATGCACAATGCAAAATTCGGCAAATACTAACCGATTGTGGTGCATGAATAATGGATCGAACATCTCTACAACCAGTACGATTTGTTGATTTGATGGCTGCAGATGGAACCCATGGTTTTGTATTTCGGACTTTTGGTTTGGCAGGTCTTCGGAACTCTATGCTACCAGCTGTCCACAGCGAAAGAAACAGTAAGGGCATGATCATAATGTTAAAGGCAACGTGAAAAACTTTTAGTTAAGAACATCCTTCTGGCATGAAATTATTTGACTTAAAGAAATCGTGGTCCTTCTCACCAATATCCGAGCCACTGCTTGAGTTATCAAAATCATGATCATCATCTACTTCGTTCCCCGCAGGATGTTCCAGCACACTCAATGCATTCCTTTGCAGCTTAACTTCAATCCCATTCTTCAAAACCTTGGAAATCGTAGCAATAATGTCACAAAAGTATGATTCTTCCGCAAAATAAAGGAGACAAAAGTAAGTGCCATCTAGCTACAAAAGGTTTATATCAAGAAAAAAGACCAACCTAATCACAAACAATTTTCATTCGAGGAAAAAAACAACCATGAATAACTATGTTGACGTCTGGTCCATCCTGTTGGACTAAAAGAGGTACAGAACTAATCCAAAAGTTAAAGCTACATATAAATCAGTGTGCAAAACAAATTGAATAACCTGTTAAGAATCAACTTACATACAGGAAAAGCAGCTCTCACTTTTATTAAGACTTAGGACCATTTTTTTGGGGGGGGGGGGTTTAATTCGGTGAATTATGTTCCTAAATTTTGCCCCTATCTAATTCTCTTTTCAGGCGGTTTAAGGCAATATCAAGAGCTCACCAAAATCATCGATTGATATTAACCAAGGAGAATTTACATCAAACAGTGAATTTAAAAGAGAGAAACAAAACCATAATAATGGAGAGGTAAAGGGAAATACCAGCCAATGCCAGCCACCAAGGCCCACAGCCTTCTTCACGACGCCTTGCAAGCCAACCAATACGGACTTTGTTCTATTGTTTCCTGTGACAATAACTTTCGTGTGCCTCGGAAGAACTGAAAGCTCTTCGTCGCCACTTTCGTCCTTGAAGGGCAACAGAATCCGAGAAGAACACTGCTCATGCTCCAACATTTTCGCTTCCCCACTTCCCCTCCCCCGCAAAAAAAAAAAAAAAAAAAAAAAAGAGGTTCAATTATCAAGACTAAAGCTAACTTAGCAGCCACACTTAATCCAAATGCCAAGATCCTTGAAAGACTTTGATAATTAAAAACCCATCAGCTCCAACTGTTTTTCACGTTTATTAGCTTTTTTCTAATAGAAGGTAATGATCCTGTAAAAGAGACTGAGTTTTTTATTTATTTTATGGTTAAAACATAAAGTACAAAGAGAATCCCAGATTTTATAAAGATCAATTTATTTCAAGCCAGAGAAGAGATAGATTTGTCGCTGACATGAATATTTAGAGGAAGATGTGAATGCGAATTTGGCTTTGAAGAAACCAGTCACTGATTCACGAGACTAGAATTGATCTCAATGAATGAACCCCTTCCCCTCTCAAAAATGAAAAAAAAAAAATGAAGTTCGTTCTATTTCTCATTAAGCTTTCTGCTTGTTAAATCATGCTGATATCACCCGAAACAGGCAGAACTGAATTAAAATTTAAAACCCTTGTGTGTTTTAATCACCAATCCATGAAATAGAAAACTTTTTTAAAAGCTGAATTATACATATCAACAGTCAAGAAAGGTTGGCCAATGAAGAAAATTTATGTTTGGTTGCTTAGAGAACTTAACTATACAAGGAGGATAAGGAGTCCCAACTATAGAAAAAAAAATTAATAGCAAAGAAAACCCAAGTAACTATTTAAGGTAAGCATCAGAAATTTAGCTCTAGAACAAGAAATAAAAAATTGGGTACACTTTAAAAAACCCCATTAATCGAATAAGCAAACAGAGAGAGAGAAGAGATAAAATTCTCATTGCTGCATTTTGTTCCTGGGAACTTATTCAAGGAAAAGCTGAAAAAGGTCATAATTTTGGTATTAAAAAGAGCAGCCTTTGTCACTTATAATATTCTGC
>JBBYHO010000005.1:17744804-17756538 GCA_038382025.1 Adansonia gregorii
ATCCTTGTTCATATCGAATATATATTACTATACATGTAACGCTGTCTTCCTCTTTACAAATCTTAAATTACTGATAATTCAAATAACAAACCAAACAAATACGTCCAGGATAATGATTTGAATTTTCAATGAACGGCCACTGTTTTTATTCTATAAAGTTGCAGCCAACTTAAGGTACAAATTAGCATGCAAAATTTCTCTTTATAGCTGATTCAATACGCTTGCCAAGGCTAATCGTTACATTGTCCTAGAGAATTAACGGTATTGCCTCAAATTCCAATCAAAATCCCTGCCAGAACGATGAATACAACATTATAGTTACTCCTTGGCAGAATCATGAAGTAAACGAAGCAAAACACCTCGCAGGCTCACAGACTTTCGATCAGGTTATTGGGTCTTTAGTCTGTCGTCTGATAATAATAATCTTCAGCTTTTAACCGTTGTATAATGATAATCTGAATTATAACAATATATCTTACCTTTGTTTTCAGGTTCTGCAGCCCTCATCTTCGAAGTGAGTGAAGAAGGAATTTACCACTGGACAATCATAATTCAGTTCTCCTGGTCTTGCAAACTTTTGCCTAAATTTATCAGAAAAACCAAGCAAATTCAAAGGTCAGCAGCATTACCGCAATGTTTTAACATTATTGTAACTTTAGAAACATGAACAACTTTGAGTGTGAGACAACCTGTTAGGACCTTACCATTCTTGATCAATCAACATTTCATCTGTCAACCCAAACTCTCTTAGCTCTTCTTCACTGTGGTGCATTAATAAGCTGTATCTGAAGATTTTGGATAGATTGCCAAATAGTTAGATTTTTTCCAAACTCAACTATGGCTTACAATTTTTCTTTTGGAAAAAAAAAGAAGATTACCTCCCACCATAACCTTTTTCCATGACAATTATGTTACCATTGCCCATGTTATTGAGTCTTTCAAATTGTTCCACGGTCCATTTATACCATCGCATCAGAAACACACGCAACGCTAGGCCATGTGACACGATAATTAAGTTCATGTTTGGGCTTCGCTCTCCTGGTGGCTGGAACCGTCCGATGTCAATATCTGCCCTCAGTGTTTCTCTGAACCCTGTTTCATTTAATAGTGTATCAGTTTTGGAAACTTTTGATCGATGGTTTATTAATGAAAAATTTGCATTTAGTTATTACCTGTAATTCTGTCATAAACATCCGCTGCGGATTCTCCATTCTGAAAGCGGTAAAAAAAACGACCATAACGCAGGCGAAGAGCTTTGTCAACTCTCATTTTTTCTCGGTCCTGAAAATTGCCTTTCGACCAGAGACATAATTAAAGAGGACATAATTCTGTAGAAAGAAAAAGTATAAAGGAACAAACTCTATCTTTACGTTGCTTGAACTTTTCATTTTTTTTTTTGAAATGTCCATATTTAATAACCGTGTTCAACATATATCCGCATAAAGGCATGCAAATATGATCTTTTAAAATCTTTCAAATACATGAAAAATATTAAAAATACTAATGTCGAATGCATATATATATCCGATACTTACATATAAGTCCGAGTAACATAGCTCTATCCCGATGGATTGATAGGCGAAGTAAACTTGGAGCATCAAAACAAAATGAAATTGCATTGTAGCTGTAATCTAAAACAGGCTAATTGTCTCGAATTAACCTTCAAATTGGTTGTTTAAAGTGCTGGGAAGGAAGCAAACAGGACCAACATTCCGGGCTGAGTGGAAGTGGTAACAAATTTTAATCAGTTATACGTAATACCATTTCTGAATGCTTCACATGTCTCGCGGTGGGCAGAACTTTATCTGATAGATATTGGATGTATGTTATGTGTAGTGCAAATTAAGAGGGGGACCCTTCCATACTATTGTTTTGATATGTACGTCACAAGAAACAAAACGAAATAACGCAATGAATCATTCAAATCGGAGTTAGGTGCATGCGTTACTACTCGATCGCCAATATTCTTGCTAAGATAAATTACAAGGATCCACGAAATCAGACCGTCAAGAGATTAGGAGTCACCTACCAAAGTCCTGCTCGCGGATACGAGGCTCTTCTCGCAAGCCAGCAATTCTCGAACGCTCAAACGCACGACCCAAGTGCTGAAGTGTTTCAAGTGTCCTTTTATATGGTGACACATAGAAATAAACCTTCCAATCAAAAGCTCCATCTTTCTCAATCATTTCCCTTATCCTCCATCCACATTCCTCAGCCTCAGCCTTGCCTTTCTCAGTCAACGCAATCTTTGGGTCAGCAACTCTTGTGTAGACACTCTCATCTACATTCCCTTCACTCTGTCCATGCCTCACCAGGATTATCCGGCGAGGCCTAGGAGGTCGCGATGATGTTGCCGGCTGTCTTAAGAGACCCTTTTCAGGAAAACCAGTGTTGGCCTGTAAGTGTCCATTACTAGAGATTTCAATGGCCTCTTTTGGAGTTCCTAAGCATTGCATAGGATTAAAAGTAGGTAGTTTTCTTTGCGAAAGTGGGACATATGATGCTGGGGATATTGGTGTGAAAGCAAGAATGGCCATACCTATGAAATAAAGAGGAAAAACTATAGCTTTTCGAAGGCAACTTGAGTGTTAAAATTTAAAAAGTTAGTGGTCACATGTTAGTTTAAGTGAAACTTGGAAAATTTCAGCTCAGTTGGCAAAGAGGACCGTGAAAATTATTGGGAATACCAATGATGAAAATGGTGGTGTCTAGGCAGCTTGGAGTAGACAACAGAAACTTGTCCAATCCAGGCTCCTGGACGGAGCTCTTATCTTCTTCCATCATTTTCAGAGGATATGCCATTCTGATTTATATGTGCTTTTAACAACACGTTTCCCGCAAGGTGGCACCATTTCCATGATCCGTTTCGTGGCTATAAATGTAAGTGGCAAAATTAGGAAGAGACTTTCCTAGTCTTTTCCGTAAATTTTAGTGATGAATTTATCACTTATGAGGGAAAAAAAATACAAAATCAAAATCAAATGCAATGAATCAATCAAATGAGTCGAGTCCAAGTGCCAGGCGACGACTGGATTAATTTAGCAGGGGTGGAAAAAGTTGGGCTAAGTATTTAGGTCAGAGACGAGCTTCAGCCTATTGGGCCACACAACGACTGGCTGGACAGCTCGTTATTATTTGGTAAAAGGTTTTTGAAGATTAATCCACTACCAATGACTAGAACTTAGCTGTGTATAACTCTGTATAAACTCCTTTTTGTAGCCCTCATTAATGCCAAACATTTAATCTAATGATGTTTCAACTTTGGGCCTGCTGTTTGCCGTGTTGGCTTTATTCACCATAAATTCTCAATACGCAGAGGGACATGACGTTGCAACACCTTTGATTTCGTCTGCATATCTGGTATCATTTCATTAAACTTTAAAGTTTTAGTGGCTTAAAAATTTTAAGAGAGAACTGGCTCTTAACTGAAGAAGAAAATTTATTTTTTTTTGATGTTGAATACAATGGTAGCATTTCTATTTATACTAATTTCATAGGAGTTATGATTTGTGTTTTTAAAAAATAACTCCTAGAAGATATTATCAATTACAAGATAATTCCTAAAAGATAATTCCTAAAAGATATTATCAATTACAAGATAATTTGATTTATAAGATTATTTAATTTTTATCTAATATTAAAAAGATATTATATTGTGATCTTTATCATTCTTTATTATCTTTTAATGGTTTTTTATCCTTATCATCTAGCTTGGCTTCAACATGTATAAATTATTACAAAGTTAAAACCAAGCTTGACCAAACACACTTTTGCCCTAAATTCAGATCACCCTTTTTCCATCTCAAGTTATTTTTTTTGCTCATAACTTTGATATAAAAAAAATAATACTAGCAGAGAAACATACATAAACCTTGCGCACTATATAATCCATTTGATTAATACTTCTATTTTTTTTCTTTTGTAAAAATGAATAAAAAATACAAGTATCAATCAAATAATACTCAATATAACGTTTTAATAATACCCAAAGAATGAAATTTACACCATTTTTTTTTTCATATACGATTAAGAAGGAAATTGTTGGCTTCTGGGCGGTGATGAACCTCACTAGGAAAACATTGTTGGATAGTATTTTATGCTTTTTATTTCCAAGCAATTTTCATTCCATTTTTGTTATCTCATAGCCTGCCGTGTGTTGAAATTGCATTGAGCTAGGCTATTTTTTAACCCCATTCCATAAATTATAAAAAAAAAAAAAGATGATTAAAAAACTTCAATTTGATTAATTAAGGGTCAAGTGCATATGTCCCATATAGATGATTATTAATTTAACAGTTTGATAAGATAAACTAAGAGGGGCTGATCATTATCTAAGATTAAAAACAAGATTGCTGACAAAAGAATAGTCGATGATTTGGAGGATAAATTAATGGTCAATTAGGGAATCATAATCTCCTCAGCCTCAGCTTTGGGTTTATGAATTATATATATGACTGGTATTGTATTTGTAATTTGAATCCTCCCAGGGTGACCTCAAAACTCTAAAAGTGAGCCCTTGTTTAAGTTAAGATTCTCTTGCCAGTCAATGAAACTATCGAGTACTCATTGAAAATTCGGAAATGCAAAACTTACAAACAGTATTCACAGCCCAAAATGCATGAAAAAAATTATAAAAAAAAAAAAGAAGCCATCTTTGTTATCAAATGGGAAAAGTAGCAATATTAACTTGTCAGAACTGTCTTTGTTGAAGTGCCTGCTGGCTAGGAATTCAGCCTTGTATTAAATCACAATCATCTGTTCTAACAAGCATTTGAATAGTCCATGGCAGAGAATTATAATTTGCACTATCAAAAATCTAGCCTTCCGCTGCTTGAGCTATCATCCTATGTCCTTTCCCCTGATGCCGCTATCGCTTAACTAGTTGGACTAATTCCCAAGGATTGGGATTTTGATTAACACTAATTATTTCAAGATCTATACACTTTTTTTTTACCGACATAAAGCCATATAAAGAATATTAAAAAAAGGATAATTAGGGTTAATACTAATGAAAAATGAAATAATATTTGAGAAAGCTCAGCTTGCCTATAGCAACAGCAAAGGTATATATATATATATATATATATATTTATAGTTGTAGTAATGGAAACCCTAGAAATCAAAACAAAATAGAATCAAGCTAACCTTTACTTCTTCCTATTTTAAGCCAGCAAGACGCGTCTTCAAACAGCTTTCTCATTAGTATATTAACTTTAGACCTAGCTTTCATGAGATTTGTCTGCTATTGAAAAATGGTTTTCTAAATTAACCAATGAAAATGCTAGCTAAGAAAGGTTTTTGAAGAAACTTCTTGTGATTGACAATCCAAGAGATTATTTTTATTTTATGCATGCGTGCAAGTGTAAACTATAGGGAAAAAATAAGCTCAACCAGCGTGTAAACTATATGGGAAACATGGAAAATGAAAATGTGAAAGAAAACAATAGGAAACTAATTAATTCTCCTTTATTGACAGATATTCCCACTTGAGACAAAAAAAGGCCAACGTATTGTAATTTTTTTTAAAATGTTTCTAATATTTTAATGTATTGTATTTGTTTTTTCTGGTTTTGTCATTTGCATTGACTTTAGTCACGTCGGGTGATATATTTCGTGTGAATGGAGGAGAAGATTATTCATCGAAAATACTTTTGAGAATATATTTTTATATAATTTTGTTTCATTAGTTAAATAGGGTAATATATTAAAAAAATTTTGAATTATTTTAATTTTTTAAAAAATAAGTTTTTTGCTTTTTATTATACTTAAATAAACTCTTATTTTTTAATTAAATATAAGTTAAAAAATTAAAAATTTATTTAAATACAACTTTATTTCAATTAGATTAAAGGTTCGGATAATAAATAAAAGTATAAAAGTTTAGCTAAGTAAAGCAATAAAATCCGAAATTGTTTTTTGTTATTTTAACCAGATAAATATAAGAAAAATGACTATACAAGGGTTGTCTATATATAATGAAGCCATGATAGAAAAGATACTCGTTATTTTCATCAGCAAAATTGATAAGGAATTTTAATTAATCAATATTAAGTAAATTTATGATCAGATTTTTCTTTGGAAATAATGTTGTTTCAATCTTTTGCCAATATTCATTTTTCTTGTTATAAACCTATTTCCTGCAATTCTGATGATGTTCTCTATTCCTGTGGGTGTTGCAATTAATATAAATAGCAAAGCAACAATTTCTTACTAAAGATTAGTAAATCAGATCCAGATTTACTCTAGTAAACAAGTTGAAAATTTTTAGTAGAGGTTTCCAACTTTATCACTCAAAATGCTGAAAAATATGAAACTCTTTGGTAAAACTTGAAGAAAAAAAAGAATCAGTACTATAGTTGTTGAGATTTGACCACAGATTATTCCAAAAAGTGGGTCTATCCCAAATGGCCCCCTCCATTTGGAAAAATTGGTCTTATCATTAGATATTTCAAGGGCCTTGACCCTTAAATTCTATCTTGTCTCATTAAAATAATAGTTTTTGAATGATAATATCTCTGGGGTTTGTTAGGAGACCAAGAAATTAAATCTGTATGGCTGCAGCTAAGTTGTTAGAAACCTGCTCAATATGAAAGGCGTATTGAGAAACGTGAACATCTACTAGCTCACTCTGTGATTGGAAATCGGATTAGAAATCAACTCATGTACATTTTTTATTTTAATTAAAAAGATAAAATTAAATCACTAAATGAAATCGAATACCATAAATCCTAGTTAATTTGGCTACAAATTCTACCCTCTTGAGTTTGGAGGACTGGAAAAAACTGTACCCTAATTAAAATTATTTGAAAAAGCCAAAAAAAAAAATCATAATCAATTAGTTGAAGAACTTGTGAATCAAGAAATAGATAAGGATTAATTTATTAATATTTAAGAACTAGTAATTTTGATTCTAAGTCAATTTTCAAACATAAAACTCAAATGACTTTCTTAGGAAGCATCCGAATGCCTAAATATAAGATTAAAATATAAACTAGTTTTCACTCTAAAGCATTTGGAAGTCAAATTTCATGCTTTGGATGTTCGAATACCTTATGTAAAAAGCTTATATAATCGATATTAATATTAGTTGTGGGCACATAACAGATATTAATAGTAAAATCTTTATTCATACTCAAGATATTTGGTTCAATGAGTAATACATGATCTTCTATTCAAAAAATAAGGTTCGTATTTTCCTTATCCCAAATAAAATGAAATAGTAAAGCAAGTGCTAACCAGCTTAGCAAAAGAATTAAGGGATTAATTACCGAAAATGATAGTATCGGTGATGCCGCCATGCCTAATAATATTCCTACGCAAAATACCAAAAGAAAGAGACTTAGATGAAATCATTTTAAAATAATTAAAAAAAACTTATATAGAAATTTCTTTCGACCTTCTTTAATTATTTATTTTCATGAATCCATTCAAAGCAGAAATGCCATCCAAAAGCTTGCAAACAGATAGATAGAGAGTCAAACAATTATTTTATTTTATTTTATTTTGGGATTGTTAATCACCAAACCGCGTGCATTACTTTCTATTATTTTGCAATTTGATTTGATATGATGAATATTAACTTTGCCCTTGGGGAAAAGGATAAAGTTTTAGTGTGGTTATGGTCTAGTGACCAAATCAAACTCTTCGATGTCCTCAATTTCCCAAATTGGATGATATAATATCATGGGATCTTCATTTTAAATAGCATGTCATTGGTTTCAATGCAATATATTATTTACGATAATTGCATTATATTAAACATAATTGTTGCTGTTCAGCATTTTTAATAAAATAAAAATATTCTATATTTAGTCATTTCAAAAAATATATATCTTTAATATTCTTGTTACCAAAATTCATATATATATATATATATAATGATTAAGTGCATATAACTGCCAACACAAAAGGTAAACTAGATAGGGTAGAAAGGGAGAATGACGTTGATAATTTGCCTCTTTAGGAACTCTAGCTAGGTTGTATCCAATTCCTTTGTCTTCCATAAACGCTGGGATAACATGCCATTACCATACTCTTTATTATATACATATTTTGTATAGTTTTCACTACTGATATTAGGGATATGGTAATCTGAATAACAAAATATTCTAATGTTCAAAAAGAGTCTTTCAATTTTGTTATAGCCTTTAAATTTTTTTATTTTATCTAAATATTCATATTTGATATTTGTATCGTGTTAAAATACTATTATTTCTTATTGGTTAAATCTTATATTAATTGTGATATTATAATTAAGTTTAACCTTTTTACCTATTACCAATTAGTTTTAGATTAAATACTTAACATGTTATCATAAGCTAAGTTCAATTCTATTATTCTTACATGGTATTCTAGTCATTTAACATTCTCTCTCTCTCTCTCTCTCTCTCTCTCTCGTGTGTGTAAGTAGTCATTTAGCAAGTTCAAGTTTGTCATATAATAGACTCCTTTATTTTTGCTTTTAGGTGATAAGATTTTTAAAGTGGTGTTATCCCATATTAATTAAATTTTCAACTACCTATGAAGTTATATATTTAAGTTGGGCTTCAAGTTGGTTGCTTAACATATCGACATATATTTGGACTTATATATATAAATGTAATATCTAAATATACGAATCTTTTTTAAAATATTAAATATATCAATATAAAAAGATATATTTATATTTAACACCCATTTTTAAATTCAGATAACATAGTTGACATATATACCTATAACATATATCATGTATGCACAATGGAACTTCTAGCTAGGTTTCCTAAAGATAAGCAATAGAAAACAGTATTTTTGGATTGAGATATCAAATCCGTCTTTCACTTTCACTTTCACTTGCATTTTTAAAGATGGGGGCTAAGGTCTTGTTTCCTTTATTTATTTATTTATTTTTTCATTTTGGTGCATAAACCTGATCTCTCAACGGCAGCTTGATTTAAACCGTTAGGGTTTGATGGATGACTAACCTGTTTAAAGAAAGTGTAAATAATCGAGGGTTCTTTACAGTCCCATCCCAAGAACGAAAATGGGATGGAGAATTTAATGTTGGTTTTTAACGGCCATAAAAAAGAAGAACAACCTTATTTAACTCTTATAATAATTCATAAATTGGCCCACCAAAGAACAAATTCCTTCTTTATTATTATTTTTTCTATCTTTTTTCATGTCGTTTCTGTGGTCTATTATAAGAGCACACATGTTGTGACCAATTGCAATTTCTCCCACAAAAGTGGGAATAAAAGGGAAAGGAATAAAGATGTGGTTATTACTCTTGAAACCATGAAAAGTTCTCACATCTTACTCCCAAATTCATAACTAGACCATGTGGTCCAATGATATTACTTTAGGCGATAATAGACTATACAAATTGACTAATAAAGTATCGATAATAACACAACAAAACAATAATTAAATTAATTATAACTACACACATAATTTTCTTATCTATTTTCTCAACTTTTATAGGTTTTTTTTTTAAAAAATTTAGCTCTTTATGTATCTTCCAATCCCCTAAAATTATGTAAATGTGTCACACCAAGTGTTTTAAAGAAATAAGTATGATGTATTAATCATACATCAAATAAGAAAGAGAAGGTCTTTGAGCATGTAAGCGATTGCGCTGCACATCTCATTAGGCATATTTTTTTGAGAAAAAAGGTAATGGCCCAGTGACAAGTGGTATCAGAGCCAACTGTTGACTATCCGATTTCATATCGAGCGTCCTAACGGATGGGGTAGGCAGGTTGGATCAACCGTGACTTATGCCAAACAACTTAGGGGTGCAGGGTATGCAGAAATGGTGAAGAAAAGTCGTAACAAGGGCGTCACGAGATTGGATGGAGGAGAATATTACGTCAAGCGCTCTAAAAAAGTAAGAATGGTGCATTAATCTTACATCGGATAAGAAAAGAAAATTCTTTGGGCATATAAATAGGTGTGCTCTATATCACATCAGGCATATATTTTGAGAAAGGGATAATGATTCCGTAACAAATATAAATTCAAATTTATAGATTAATACTTAAAAGATATTTCACGCTATTACTGTTTATTTGAACTATGAAAGAATTTTAAAAATTAAATATTATGAGTATGTAAAGGACTTTACATATAAGAAAAAAAAATGCTTGATCTTTTGGAAGAATTACTTGTAGCGTGGGTGTCACTAGTTACAACCAATTGAATAAATGAGAGTATATAGATCAGTCTTATTCGGCTAACCTTCTTTAAACAAAAGTAGCAATTCCCATTGGCTTAATTGTGCAATAAGGCATATTGCAAAAATTATATGGTGGGAACGAATTTGTTCGGATGAATACGAACAGGAAACGATAACAAACACGCACAAAATATAGGTTATCCTAAAATTCTTTTTCTCCAATTGAATATTAAATGAGCATTATTATAATATTATTGCATTTGTGGGGACTGTTGGGATCCGATTGAAGCTTGACCCTACCATTCAAAAGTATAAATCACTGCAAAATGTACCATTCGAAAAGGTAAATGTGGCAGAGATCCTTAGCTGAAGCGATCTTACGGCTGCAAAGATTTGACCATTGTCGGCTGCCAAATGCTTCATTTTACTCTCCGAGTTGAAAATATAATGAAAATTGAAAAGAACTATTAATATATATATATATATATATCAAAGTTTTCCTTCTTGCTGAAAGGGTAGGCCCTAAAACCTTACGCTATAATTAGAATTAAAGACATGTTAATCAGTAAAAATAACGTGTAGGTATCGATTATCACTAAATAATCTTTATAGGTATCGATTAAGTGGTCTATGCATAAAATTATAAAATCACATCATTCCTTATATCAGTTACCAGCCAACAACACATTAATTGCTCCAGATATAGCTCCTAGTCTTTTGTTCATAATTCGAATATTGGTTTTTATTTGAATATTTTAATATGCGTGTTACATGAGCCGAAAGTTTTGGTCTGAAAACGTACGGTTCGATTACTCATAATAATAATAACACCAACGAAGAATGCAGAATTAACTTGAAATTTAAGGCGAAAAGTTGACATTTTCAAAGTTCGTTCCATTTAATATTTTTGGAGAAAACAATGCATGCTCATTCTAAACTATAAAGAGACACTTTTCAATTCTGATCATGTTAATGTTAACATGCATATATGGGAGCCAGTGTTCATTAAAATTCATCATATTTATAACGGTTGATCTGAAATACGCAATATTGCCTATATATAAAAAACGAAATTATATTCCATAAGCAGGTCGAAAAAGATTGGGCAAGCGATTTATTTCTCAAATCGAAGTCAAAGATTTTTGAAGTAAATAAGTCATGCTCATTTTAACAGGCCAAAAAGCTCAAACACAAATGTATATATTTGGAGTCCAAGATACCAAGGGGAAACAAAGACAACCCATTCTACAAGCATAGTAATGTCCCAAAAAGTACACGCCATTCGCAACAAATTAAAGACCCTTCCATAATCCAT
The DNA here is from genome assembly GCA_038382025.1 of Adansonia gregorii. Classification (NCBI taxonomy): domain Eukaryota; kingdom Viridiplantae; phylum Streptophyta; class Magnoliopsida; order Malvales; family Malvaceae; genus Adansonia; species Adansonia gregorii. Next base: position 17,756,273 of record JBBYHO010000005.1, read on the forward strand.
TAACCAATTAATATTGGCCCCAAACAATAATTAAAACTCCGTCTGATTCTCTGCTTAAAGAAACACTCCCCTGCTTGATGAGTATAGCTAGGTCCAGTCCCCAAGCACTGAAAGCTCCTTGATCAGAGTCAAGAATATAACAGAAGGAAAAAAAAAAACCATTGGCATGCGCAGATGTCTAATCAGCTAGCCCTGTCTAGACACAGTGGTCGGACTGCCAACCAGCCAGCCAATGAAACCCCATATAACATATATATATATATATA
>JBBYHO010000005.1:17756638-17768047 GCA_038382025.1 Adansonia gregorii
ATATATATATATATATACACATATGTTGAACTCATATTTGGCTATGACTAGCTTAAATGGGAATAGGATGGTCCAATGCTATTAATTTACTTTCTTAAAAACAAAAAAAAAGGGAAAAACGTCAAAAGGTTGATGGGTTGAGGAGTGAATGGACCACCCCATAAAGCCTAAATGGTTTCACGAGTTGCAAAAAAGGACCGATGTCCAAAGTATGCTCTGCCTCAGATGTGCACCAGGGCTCTCGCCGGTTATCTTTTCTTTCCAAACCCTTTCTTATATACTTCCTGTGGCTCTAATCAACTCAACCCCGTCTTTTCCGGGCTCCTCCTTCAATCATCCGTACAATTTTCCTTGCTTTGCGTGTAAAATAATAGTAGAAAGGAACAGAATACTCTATCTCGTCCTCATCAATGTAATGGTGAGCCTTAGCTGGTGAGTGGGTGAAGATCCACTGAAAGTTACGTACTTTGTTTCATTTATTCTTTTACTTGGGGGGGGGGGGGAGAACTGGGAAGTAGGAGACTGGCGAAGTGTGATGAAAGTAAATCAGTTAGTTGCTAACAATGCGCACAGGGTTGATGTGAGGGACAAAAGTACAAGCAGATAAAAGCACACGAAAGAGTGACGTCGGCAGTGCGGTGGGGGGGTTTTAGGCTAAGGAGAAATTAGGCAAGCGGCGGAGAAAGCTCCCTCATAGGACCACCTGCTTTTAACGAACAAAAATTAAAGTTCTTCCTTTGTTTGCCCTTCCCCAACTCTCTTCTCCCGAGCGTGCTGCTCCTTTCCTTTCAATCCTTAGCCTTTATTATTTTTCTTTTCCATCCTTCTACCTTGAATATTTGTAGTATTAGCTTTTAAAGTCCTTTTTCTTGTCATAAAAATGGATAAATGAAAAATGATAGTAAACAAAGAACAACGTGATGGGGAGGGTCAATTTTGATTACAAATTCTATGCCAAATATATATATTGACAGTGGCTTTCTTTATTTATTTTTTAATGTTGGTTGTGGCTATGTTGAAATTAATTATAAATAGATTAATGAATGAAAACTACTTGAAAATGAAACATGTTGAATAATTGAGTGGGCATTAACTTTTTTATAACCATATTATTAATGTCTTGTAAGATATTGGTGGTTAATTAAGTAAACGTTTTAAGATATTGTAAGCAAAAACTCAAATAATATGATCATATATAAAAGCAGAGGACACAAATGGCTATAAAAAGGATGAGTTCAAAATTGAGTGAGGGTGCCAAGCCTAAGGGTGCGCGTGGATTGAAGCATAATTAATAAATATAATAAACAAGAAAATAAAAACGATGCGGTCCCATCCCATTGGGCATTGGCAATGGAGTACATTAATAGGGCAATTAATTGGAATTAGAGGCAGAGGAGGAAAATATTGGACCACTTCTTTCTCTCTTTGCGCTCTCTATCTTATTGCAGGAACATGTCAGCACACCAATCCAGGCCAAGCCAAAATAGAAACTAATTTAAATAATAATAAATACAAAATCAAATAAATAATCCAGCTTTATATCTTGTGAGTAAATAATTTTAAATAAAATAGTTTATCTAATTTATCGATAGTATAATTTTTAATTTTATAAATTGAATTAATAAAATAATTAAATATTAATTAAAAATAGGAAAGAAATTTAATTTTATTTAATAAAATTAAAATTTTTAAAAAATATGTATTGTGGTTCACAAGTCACAACAGCTGCATCCCACCTTCCCAAGGAAAGAAGCCTCACTAAAAAACCCTGAATTCAGCTCCAATTTAGGAATGATTTTTTGGGATTCCTGCACTCTACAAAGATCTCTACTTGTATCAAGATCTTAGGGTGTTTCTGTTTCTGGGGTTCATCATCATCATCATTTTTCTTTTGTTAAATCTTTCATAACTGCAAACATAATACTATTTTTCCCTAATATTTATGGTTTTGGCCTTTTGGGTGGCTTCTCTTCTTCTCTCTCTTCTTTAATATGAGATTATTATTAGGGTTAGGACAATGGGTTCGTCTGACATAAAAAGGGAAGCGCCGGTTTTGTTAAATATGTATGATTAAAAAAAAAAGAACAAAATGAAGAGGTCATGTAGCGGCTTATTTAGTTTGTGAAGCAGGCAAACTGGCAAAGGACGATCATTACTTGCTGGGGGCTGCTTCAATATTTTACGAAGCAGAAGATTTATCTTTCTAATGATTACTTTCCCTTCAAAATAAGAAATTTATTTAAGAGTGATTTTAAATTATTTTTAAAAATTATGATACATAATAATATTTTTATTTAATATAATATTATAATTAAACTTGCAAAAATATGCACCAATAAAACCTCTAAAATAATTGTAGCATTAATAGCATTGTTAAATAGTACTTAAGTTTATTTCTTTTTATCTCGATTATGAGTATATTTTATTGTTGGTTATGAAATAATTGAGGGAGTGGGGAATATCTTAATTTTCATACTAGGATGTCTATTTTGGATGTATTTTACATCCATAATGCATTGACCCACTTGAGCTAGAGAGAGATAGAGCAGAAACGGCAAGCATATGGAGAAAGAAAGAAAGAGAGAGAGAGTAGGGAATATATATGAGAAACTATGATCATGGCTACATAGAAGGGTCATCATCACCTCTATATCTGAGCTTCTATTTCTATGGAAGAAATAATCTGATCTTTTCTTCCTAGGTTGTTTTTTATTGGCAGACCATGTTTGGCTTTTTAACACAAGAAGTTTGAGAGCAGAGAGGAGGCACTTTGACAATTAGCTCCTACTCATCATCACTCCTTCACCACTCTATCCTTCCAATTCTATCTTCTTCGGCTTTAGCATCTACCTCCTATTAAGAAAAGTCCACTCCTGTTGATTCTTTAACCACATAGTTTCATCTTGTTCCCACAACGGGTAAGGCCTCCCTTTTCTCTCTCTCAAATTAAGTTTGGTCTAAATGAAGAAATGAACACCAAAGTTTTCTCTTTTTGTTTATTTGTATGATCAAAAGGGTACTTTTTTAATCTCATAAATTTTGTTTACAAAAACTGATCTTTGTTTATCAGCTAATTTTTTGACTGTGAGAGCTTTAATAGTTCGTTTTATGGCTTCCCTTTATTCTTGGAGTGGATCTTGATGGAATTGTTAGTTGCAGAATCAGCATCAACTTTTGATCAGTATCTGAGAAGCTGGTGGGCGAGAGAAGCATAAACGAAGGACCAAAAGAAGAGCAAAAAAGAAAAAAGTTTAATTTGGATTTACATATGGCTAGAGAACTCTGTGAAGATAAATCAAGGAATATTGTCTCATCAACTGGTTTTTGTTGCTCAGGTGTTTCATCTGATAACCCAACCATGCAAACCCATCTGGTGAATCAGATCCAAGGCTTCGAATCCAACCCAGAGATCTTCAATTTGACAACAGGTATGGAGATGATAGGGTTTTCCAAGAATCTACAGCAACAAGATGAAAGCAGCATGGTCACGTGGAAAGGGTTCTTCAACAAACATGGAACAAACCCCGGCACTTCTGCTTCTTCCAAGACAATCAATGAGTCAACCAGCGATTTCTATCAGCATGAATTCCACAAACCTGAGTTCACAACTGGGATGTCTGAAACTAGTACAGAGAATCTAATAGTTGGACCTGAGTCAGCTCATTGGCAAGAGAACAGGTTGCTAGTTGATGATTCTTCTTTGAGGTGCGTGTTCCCTTGTGAAGGAAACGAGAGGCCAAGTCAAGGTCTTTCACTCTCTCTTTCATCAAGTAATCCCAATAGTATCGGGCTACAGTCCTTTGAACTCAGACAAACCAGCCACGGTAATCATGATCAGACGGATGACATGAGGTTTATTGGTTCTAGAGATGGTTTCTTCGGAAAGCCTGCAAATTTTCAACAACAACAAATGATCCAAGACGGATTTCTGGGAAAAGCTGCAAATCTACATCATCAAGGGCAGTTCCTACTCAGGAGTTCGAAGTACTTGGGTCCTGCTCAGGAACTTTTGAATGAGTTTTGCAGCCTCGGAACAAAGCAAATTGATTCATCAAAGCAAAAGCAGACCCATGAGACCAAACATTGGGATGATGAGAATGTGGCTAGCTCTTCAAGGATGCAATCCCTATATTCCCTTGACTTCACTGAGTTGCAAAAAAGAAAGACCAAGATGCTTTCAATGCTGGAAGAGGTATGATATATTTGTTTAAGGTTTCAACTTTTAGTCCTCAAAGATCATTTCTTTTCCCATCTTTTCAACACAGGAACATGTTTTTATAATCCAAATAATGGGAAAAATAAGGTCTTGAAGTCTTGAAATTTTACTGGGTGGTTGATGGAAAAGGGGGGTCTCCAAGTTTCGTTTCTTAAACTAATTTAGTGACTTGGGGCCTCCCCATAATTGCCCACATCGTGACAATTCTTGCTTTTCATTTACTTTCAAAAACCTCTATTCCTTCTCTTTTTCATGTCAACGTATTTTTTTTCATAATATTAGTCTGCCTAAGAATTACATGCGGTAACTCTCGTTTGTTTTCATTAAGATGAGCCGAGAATTCAACTCACTTTAACTAATATCCCTTTCCCTCTTTCTCATGTATCTTTAGGTGGATAGAAGATACAGCATCTACTGTGATCAAATGAAAGCCGTGGTATCTTCCTTCGAAGCGGTGGCTGGCAGTGGGGCAGCATCTGTGTATTCAGCTTTAGCCTCTAAGGCCATGTCAAGACATTTTAGATGCTTAAGGGATGGTATTGTTAGTCAGATTCAGGCAACAAGGAAGGCCATGGGAGAAAAAGACCCAGTTGCACCGGGCACAACGAAAGGCGAAACACCATGCCTAAGAATCCTTGATCAAGCTTTGAGGCAACAAAGGGCTTTCCAACAGATGAGCATGATGGAGAGTCACCCGTGGAGACCCCAAAGAGGCCTGCCAGAAAGATCTGTTTCGGTTCTTCGAGCTTGGTTGTTTGAGCATTTTCTTCACCCGTAATTATTCCTTCTCTCTCTCTCTCTCTCTCTCTCTCTCTCTCTCGGCAACATACATTCGAGGCTTTTTATACGTAAAATACAAAATAGATTTTGTGAGAGAACCAATGATTTCTACTAAGAAAAAGAAAACAAACTCTTGCAGCTGTTATATAGTACTGTAAATTTTCTCTTACGTTGAGTCTCAATCATTTTGCTAGCAGAAGCAATGCAGTCTTTGTTACTTTCTACCCATCACCATTCAGATTCCCCATCTCGTCTTATTTCAATCATTTAGTTTTTCTTTTGTTTTAGTCAGCTTCTCTATGTTATTTTTATGTGGATTTGATTCTGTTAACACATAAACACACACACACACATATATATATATTAGTAGGACCCATCTTTCCCTCACAAACAAGTTACCATAGTACCATCCATGGCTGCAAAGTTTTAATACTAACTCTGTATTTTCATGAATAATAATTTTGCAGGTATCCAAGCGATGTTGATAAACATATCCTAGCCCGCCAAACCGGCCTCTCAAGAAGCCAGGCATGTACACATCCCTCTCTATATTATATTTTTGGAGTCCTCATGAATTAATTTATATTATCGATGGAGCATATCTTGTTGGGATCTTAAGCTTATTATAATCATATGCAATTATTGCATTTGTATCATACCAAACTATTATATTATACTATATGTGATCATATTATATATATGATGCCTTTTGCTTTGTACTCGTATTCCAATAGGTATCCAATTGGTTCATTAATGCGAGAGTGAGGCTTTGGAAACCAATGATTGAAGAAATTTACATGGAAGAAACAAAGGAGAACGAAAACAACATGGGCTCATCAGATGGAGTTACTGATGGTGATGATAATATTGGTCGGCCTAATCAAAATATTCCTCTCGCTGATCAAAAACCCACCCCGGACCAGCTCGTTCGAGTTGATTCGGAATGTCTGTCTTCCATTATCACCAACCCAGATAAAAGCGATGCAAAAGTTGCCAAAACCGTTCAAAACCTGCACTTGAATCATCAGCAACAAAGTTTTGGAACCTATGGTGCTGCCATGGAATTGGACTGTTCTTCCTACGGTCATCACACGGCCGGCGGGGCATCTTATGTAAGTGATCATCAAAACGCTAATCAAAGCTTCAATGGTGGAGGAGGTGTGTCATTGACGTTGGGGTTGCAACAACATGGAGGGAGTGGGGGGGTGAGCTTAGCCTTCTCGCCCGCATCACATAGCTCTCTTTTTTACCCTAGAGATCACATTGAAGATTGTCAACCAATTCAATACTCACTTTTAGATGGTGAAGGACAGCATTTGCCTTACAGGAACTTGATGGGGGCACAGTTGCTTCATGATTTGGCGGGATAGCAAGGAAGAGAACAGAAAAAGGTCTAAATCGCTCAGAATATTGGTGGGGTTCGTTAGAGTTCTCATCAGATTGATTGAAATGGTAGTATATAAAAAGTTTAGGTATCATAGATAAACACTAAATGCATATATATACATAAAGCTACTCTTGTGTTAATTTAGATATATACTATATGAACATTAGTTCAATGAATGGTAGTTCTTTTCAATTGGAAGGACTTGTTTATTTACTGCAAGGCTATTTTGGGATTGGCCACTTATCGATGCAAGGTTTATACAGATATTTATTTCCTCTTTTAAGTGGAATCTCTTTTGCAAAAACTTTTAACCTATTATATCTCTTTGTTAGACCTTTCTCTCTTTGCCCAAGCTAAGTGATTGAGTCGTTTGTGGTTCTTGTTTCCATTGAAGTTTCAAAATTTTCTTTGGGGATCAATCATTTAGATATTTTTATTCTTTTTTTTTCCCTTTTCTATAAAGACAAATTAATTTAGCAACGCAATTTGGTTGGGGGGTCCTTAGTTTTGGGGATTAAGACAATTCCCCCATAAGAATTACAGGATATCGTGATCGTTTCAATTGTTGTGGTCCATAATTCATCTCCATGAAGATGATGTTTCATGTCCATTAGAGTTGCCTGCTTTACGATTTGTCAACTTTGGTATGGTTTATGCTACTGCCTTTTCCAATAAAAAAGGCGCGCCTCTACTGACTTGCATTTTAGATATAAAGTGTAGTGTGAAAAGCTATTAGGTATTTCTCTAAATTTATATAGATTTTTCTTCCATTACTTAACGTACAAGTTCGACACAAAAAGATTAATCGAAGAACCTAATTAAATAAATTCTCATTGTTGATGTCAACGGTGAAATCGGTTGAGTTTCTAAGGTTGGACATAATTGCAAAGCCAAATGATATCATAGGGCATTAGAATTTTATCTTTGAGATGGGTTTTAATGTCTAAGTTTACGTGGATTTAAAAAAGGTTTCAAAGGAAAATTAGAGATTAGTTAGAAGGTTTAGTATTTCTGTTTTCTAGATCAACATTTACTCCCTTATTGTTGAGTGTATGTAAACTTGACGAATATAAATTAGGTGTTTTTTTATCTGAAATTGCTGGACAATTATGAATGTGTCAGCAACCATGCAAGCAGGAGTCGTAAGCATAACACCTAACGATAATTATCATATCCTCCTAGTTCCAAATGAATCCAAATTCCATAATCTATTTTTAGTTGTGGTCTACAATTCATAGCTAGATATCTAATAAAGGAATAAGTTACTCCATAAAGATTGTGCCCTAATAAGAAGTAAAACCCCTCTATCTTCTTAGTGTTGGCCTAGACAAAATAGGCAAAAAATAATCTATTAAAAGCATGGGAAATTAATCCAACAATTACTAGGTGCATTAAATCATCCAATGCCTGACATCAATACCCATTTAATTTGCTTCAAATTGAAGTGAGAAACCAAGAAAAAAATAGTGGCTCCTTCTGTTCGAGTGATTGCATGCAACATTGCAATAATACTGCGATAACATCGATGTGCTTGCTAGTACATAATGTTTTAATCATTCTTTTTTAAAAACCCTTTTCAGGTATTATTAAAATGTTTTAATCATTCTTGTAAATTGTGAAAAAAGAAAATGCATGCATGCCTAACTTGCCTTTTCATCTGAAGTTGACATACTGAAAAAAGCATTGTTCTTCGCATGGTTGTTGAGGAATGCACATAAAAACAAGCCTATATAGCCTTTTCTCTTTACGTTCAAATGGTCATAGCTGTTGCTGGGATTGTAAATGAGGAATGAATCTGAATTTTTGACATGGTTTTGTTCCTCTATATGTTCTAAAGCTGCAAAATTCATTGGTTTATTAAAAAAAAATAAAGATATTTGTTCCAATGTTCTGCATGATTGACACTGTGACAGTTCTAATGTACTTGAAAGGATATTTGGAATTGAAAAAGACGGACTTCAAATTCAATTTTTTTGCTGATAGAATCAAAATTTAAAGGAATCTTTCTAATTTTCTCTGGTAGGGAATAATAACAAATAATAATATAAAATAATTTGATGTAAATCCATGGAGCTATCTGTTAATGTCACAATACAAAAGGCATGCATGCCAAAACATTCTCATTTCTTCCTATCTCATGAAAAAGTAAAGATGAACATCTTTCTGACTGCAGATGTGGTTGAAGTTGATCGATTGGCCTTGCTAAAATATATATATATATATATATATTTTCAGAATTCGAATGCATGCGGCAGTTCTTCTATCAAATTCTAACAGTATAACTGTTTCCTATATGTATATATATCTTTCTCTCTCTCTCTCTCTCTCTATATATATATATATATATATATGTAGTTTATGATTCCATGCATGTTCGATATTTAAATTTAATTAGATTATACTGACATGAATACTTTCTCTCTTTTTTCAAGGCAAATCTATGGTAATTGTTGATAGCAATATATATCAGTTTTGTGAGCCTATAATCACATGTTAATGGAGGTATCTGCTGAAGCAATAAAAACTTATCCTTTTTTCTTTTCTTTCTTGAACTTGAGGCTTTTACCATTTGTTCATTTTCTCTCTTTTTTCAAGGCAAATCTATGGTAATTGTTGATATCAATATCAATATATATATATATATGTTTTATGAGCCCTTAATCACATGTTAAGGGAGGTATCCGCTGAAGCAATGAAAACTTATCCTTTTTCTTTCCTTTCTTGAACTTGAGGCTTTCGCCATTTGCTCTCTCATAAATCCATTTCAACTTGTCAACAGCACGACATGGTACATATTCTTACTGTTCTGAATGTTATTTATCGCCTGATTTTTCTGTTTTTTTTTTCTCATTGTGCATTACTGTTTGGGAATAGAAGAAAAAAGTTACGGGTGATGAAATTTAAATTTTAAATTTATTTAATTTTATCTTTTAAAAGTAATTACATAAATTAACTAGATTAAATCTCAAGATACCATTTTTGTATACTTAATTAGGTAATGAATCCCTCAGTAATTGATGACTACATCACTGTACGTTATAACAGATACATGCAACAAATATCCCGGAATATAGATAAGTAGAAGAATATATGTTTAGACAATGTAAATCTTCCCTTCTTTAAAGCCAAAAGGGAAAAATGTTCTTAGAAATTGAAACATTTCAGGCTAATAAAATTAATCATTAACTACATTTCTGTAAGAATTTTTATAATCTATCATCACTCAAGTCCTCAAGTAAGCAATATTTGCTGAGCATGTTACACCAGAAGGAAAAAAGAAAGTGTGTAGGTTGTTACTCCTGATCCCGAACGCAGTTTAAGATTTTGCTAACAAGTATTTTAAAAACATTCTTTAAGATTACTACTACATATAATAATATCTTCACCCGATACATCAACAATAATAAAGAAATTTGTCAAGAATTTAGCTTACTAGAATATTATTATAAAAAATGGCTTTAGCAATACCTTAATAAATTTAGCGGAACTTTTCAACTTCCCAAATTTTTAAAGAACCCAAAAGCAAAGGCTCTGGGTTCGGAAATATGTGAATGTGATTGATGCCCATTGTTCCCAATCCCCACTCTAATTACCACAAAATAGTAAATGTGGGCCTTTTTGGACACTGCATTTAATATTTTATCAATTACCCATTGTCGGCTGTTTCTAAGCCTACCACAACGAGCCCTATAGGTTTCCAAGAATGAAAAAGAGGCCCTTTCAAGGGAAAAAAATCTATATGGTAATATCAAAGCCATTGAGCCTTAAAATTTATTTCACTCTGCAAATTTATAATCGTTATTATCTATATTCATTCAAGTGTAGAAAGCAACATTAACAAGAAAAATACATGACATGGAAATCACCTATATATATATATATACACATTGCTATACTCTTATGACAATGTAATTTTACTGCGTTTTATTACCAATAATTTTAATATCTAAAGTAAACATTTAGATGTTTCGTAAAAGTAATTGGACTTTTTTATTTTTTATTATTTTTTAGCTTTTACTCCTCCCAATAAAAAAGTAAAGAACCATGAATAGATTGGAGGATGATGATGATTGATGAGGATGAGGCAATTGATTAGAACTAGATGAAGCGGTGGAGGTGGACCCACCGTACTGGGCAAGTCGATCTACGATTTTTACTGCTGTTTTTTTTTTTCCCCTCACCATCGGAATCGAATCCAATAATGGGACCCCCCCATTCTCCACCTTTGTCGTGTGGTTTACCTATATTATGCTTCTTTTTCGGCTGTCATTTCATGTCATCTTATCGTTGGAGGACAGTGTACGTTGTCAAACATGGAGCAGGCCTTACACGTTCTTGCCGCGGTTAAATGACCAATGGGTTTGCCATTGCAAATTGCACCGACACTTTCTTAAGCCCTTTTGGTCCCCCATAAATCTAATAATAATAATAATCGAATAAACCTTGACAGTGACACCCCAAAGTAGCTATGGCCGAGATTGAATAAAAGAAATTCAAATTATGAATTTTCTGGTAATCAAAATAGACTTTAATCGATTTTGAGTATGATTATTGTTAAAAACTATACATAACAATTCCTTTTGGGCAATAATCTTTTAAATATGCCTAGAGTCACAACACCAAATCCTCAGCTACCCAAAAGGACTAAGGCTTTTCTCGGATCAAGGAAAGGATATAATCTACTATTAAATTAAACACGGCTATGGACCCACCCCCCCCCCCGGGCCAAGGCTCCAGTTTCTAATTTCGGTCCCCCTCCACCTTTTATGACATCATGAATTTACATGACACCCATAGTGCTCGAATCAATGTAATCAATATCAGATTAATAAATATTTAATATAACATTTTAAATTTATTAAATTTTAAAATTTATATATATAATATTTTTAAATATAAAATAAAATAAATTTTATATTTTAAATATTTATTAATTATATATAATATTTTTAAAAAATTTATCAAATATAAAAAAATAATATCAATCTAAATAATAAAATTAAAATTTTTTAATAATTAATAAATT
>JBBYHO010000005.1:17772431-17784639 GCA_038382025.1 Adansonia gregorii
CGGATCAAGAATAATCAAAGCTAGAACTGCAACAAAAGAACAAAGATTGAATTGATTTTAAGTGGACAGTAGTGAATATTTTTTTAAAATAATTTTTATAACAACGAAGTTGAGAACTTTTCTAGCTTTAAAAAAAATTATATTTAATGTATTTATTAAAAATTTTAAAAATATATATAAATAATTTTATTTTAATAATATTATATGATTTAATTTATTAGTAGTCTATAGATTTATATATTATTGATGTATAAAACATAAAGACTTAAAACTAATATTAAAAAGTTAATAAAGAACCTTTTACAATGAAAAATAAGCAAATGAACTCGAAAACAACAAAATAGAATTTGAAGACTTAAGTTTAAGATGCAATATGTTTGAATTTTATCTCCAAGTATTGGAATGTTTTGAGGAAGGCAGTCAAATGTCTTATGGGATTTGAATTCTAAGTAAAAATTTTCCTTAGATATTTAAATGCTATAAATTAAGTGTGTAAATACAAAATTTCAAAAAAAAATATATATATATATATATTCGATTACATATATCTTCTAGTCATTCTAAAAGTGATGATTTTTGGTCAAATTACTCCCTCTTTTATCTTTTTGTCCATGGTTTATTGACAAGACAACGAAAACTGATTAAAAATGACTATATATATATATATATGTCAATTAACCACTTTTCAACTTGCTTTACAAGCACAATTTGAGACTGAAACTCTGATACGAGTTTGACAACAAACACTTGTTGATCAACATGTTATTTTTTACTCCAAATAAAAATTTATTGATCAAAAGTTAATAAATCAGAAGATATTATAATTGAATCTGATGATATTTAAAAATTATAAAACTATTTGAAGTACGATAAAAAAAATCTTATTTATCTTTAAATGAATTGATTACACACGTCTAAATTAAAAATACAATCCGAAAATAGAAAACTGTTATCCTTGAAGTGGTCTTCAAACACTGTCCTCCTAAGTTTTTTCTTCTTTCTCAAAATCCATTTTGTTGGTTCTATCAATTACTCTGAGTGGAGATTTTTTTTTTCTTTTTCAATCGCAAGATGTCTGTTTGGGGTTTTTTTTTTTTTTGGGTGAATTGCTTGATGGGATAAGAAGGAATGTAGGAGGCAGATGAACTCCAAATCATAAGATTTTACCGCCATTCAAAGCCAAAACAAACAGAAGTGCAAGACGACGAACAAGAAGATAACACAAAAATGGGGTTTAGTTGCATAGACAAGTAATATAACACAATTTGCAGGTTTTTTCCCGAGTTTTCCTCGGTAACAAAATATATATTAAGAGAATAAAAAACTTAATCAATCTCATAGATTACTCTAAACTCACTTAAATTGTTCTAATTCAGATTTAACCCGACTATAATCAAATTGAACTAAAAAATTTATTTCAAATAACTGGGCCAATGTAAATGTCTTTGTTTGCACTCTGTGAGTCTGTGACTAATATTTTTGCATGGACACAAGTCTTCGGGATAAGACTAAAATGTGTCGGCACGCGCTCGAGACTCGAGAGGTTGTGAAGGGCCAACTACCCCGCAAAATCCCATTCCTATGTAGTAGCATCCGGATTGATATTAGCAAAAATTGAACTAGACTTTTTATTTATATTATTTTACGTTAAATTCAATTCGAAATTTTTTTAATTAGTACAGATATTATCCTACAGGCAATGATTCCTTGGTCTTGAATTCTTGATGTCGCATGAGGAGGATTGAGGACCATTTGGATTTAAATTCCACCAAATTTTGCTCCCTTGTGAATAGCGCAAGTATAATTTAAAATATATATATATATTTCTTGCAATAGAAAATTATAAAGTTAAGTGATATATACTTTAGAAAAGTTAAAACAATGAATATATATGTATATATAATAGGTATATTTCTAAGTTTAAAACCTTAGCATAATTATTGGACAACAAATGTATGTAAACAGAAAGCAATACTTATGAAAGAATATATATTTTCTTTTAAATATAAAATTTAGATATTATCATTTATATATAAATTATATATATATATAAATATATTTTATAGGGTATCTTTGTGCCTTGTAAGTTAATTTAATTTAATAATTTATACATATAATTATATGCATTATGTGATATAATTTAAATACCAAAACTCTAGAGGACTTTCAAATTATATATATTTTTCATTATATAAATTTTATGTTTTTGTGTAACTGTTTGTTAAATGAGATGTTAAATAAATGAAAATTTGATATTTTATCTAATATTATGGTTTTTATATGTGTAGGAGATAAAGCAGTTTATCAATGTGATTAATTAATTAGTTTCATAATCCAAATGACATAATGGTGAATACCCATCATACTTTAAGTTGCACATTTTGAATCATTTCACTTAAAAATAGATAAATTAAATTTCATGAATAATTATAGGTTAAAATAGTAAAAAAACTTTTTAAATTATTTTAAAATTTTAAGTAAATTATGATATTTTTATTATTTAATATGTATTAAAATAAATTATTTGAGATGAAAGATTTATTTACTTAAGATCTTATTAAAATAGAAATTAAAAATAAAAATTTATTTAAATATAAATTAAATCTTAAAAATTTATTTGAGCTCGAAAACAAATAGCGACAGTATATATTTATAGTTTAAATAAGGAGGATAGTTTTTATTATTATTATTATTTTAACCACGGTATAAAGCACTTTACTAGAGGGCCCAAGCCAACATAGTTGCTTCGAGCGTTGAAAACGGGAAACTTTTTACCTTTTTTATTAAAAAAAAAAATATTGGCAGACCTCTTTATTTTGGCAAAAGCCTGAATAAATAAATAGAAGGGCTGTTGGCCAAAAAAACTATAATAATAAAGGAAGAAGAAGAAATGGAAAAGCTGGTTACCACTGCCGACTCGGGGCCACTTGGTATCAATACGGCACACGTGACCGGGCCTGGATGATTCTCGGTTGTGGTCCCACTTTTCAGTGACTGATCAAATCTGGACCGTCCATCAAAGTTGGTTGGTGGGACTTTTGCTGTTTTTTTCTTGATGATGTTTGTACATTGATCGGCATGGTGGTTGTGTGGGGCTGGGCCCGGGGCCGAGGTGGGGATCCGATTAGAAGAGAATTAGAGAGCTGTTATGTTGATTCTTAGATTAACGCGTGCTTTAAACATTGATAGGATCATCAAAATTAATAATAGTAAAAAATTAGAAAACTAGCTGTGTTATGCAACCAATATACAATCATAAAAATCAAATTATGAATACTTGTGCTTATATGTGATTCTCTATTTTTAAAAAATTTTTACTCATGTGATTTTATAATTTTTTTATTGTATTATATTTTTATTTTAAATAAAATTAAGGTGTTAAGATTTAATTTAAAATTCATAAATAATTAATGAGCATTTAATTATGTCCAATTGAGTTTTTCCCTCTTTTGAGATTTTGTTGTTTGCTTGCCAGCCCTCCCAAGTCCCAAACCAACTCAAGGCCGATGTGGGTTGGAAATTTTGACTTTGTTGGTTAGGTTTGGGCTTAGGGTTTAATATGGTTAATATTGGACCACACTGGGCTATTAGACTCGCTTTGGGAAAAAGAAAAAAGACAAAAAATGGTAGAAAACAGGCTTTTCAATTCGTTCTTTAAACTTCTGATAAAGCCCAAAACCTCCCATTGAGACGGTGATCAGATCCCAGCATCCACAGGCAATATGTATGAAGAAACTAACAGTTGGTCTCACCCGCCGCCACGACGCCTCCATCAAAGCCCTCGTATCCCGAAACCATCATCCCCAAGCTCTCAAAGCTTCTCTCTCTCTACACTCTCCGCTCCTCACAGATCAAATCTGCTCTCATTTCATCAAATCAGGCCATTCTCTAAATCCCTTTCTCTCCACCACTCTCACCTCCTACTTCGCCAAATATGCTGACTTCTCACGCGCCCTTTCCTTCTTTCTCGACACCCCTAAGCCCGATATCATCTCTTTCAATTCCCTCATCTCTGGTTTCGCTCGGCTTGGCCAAGCTGGGCCGGTTTTTGAGTTGTTCAATGAGTTGAGGCAATTGGGTTTGAAGCCTGACGTGTTCACATTGAGTGGATTAGTTAAAGGATGTGAGAGTTTAGAAGAAAATGAGATAGTTCATGGGGTTTGCTTGAGATTGGGATTTGGAAATGGGCCTTTTGTGGGCAGTGGATTGATTGAGAATTATGCAAAATGTGGGAGCTTGGATTCAGCTGAGAAGTGTTTTAGAGAGTGCTTGGATGTTGATAATGTTGTTCTCACGGCTATGATTTGTGGTTATTTTTGGAATGGGGAATTTGACAAGGGTAGACAGGTTTTTGTAGAAATGAGGGATTTGGGTTTTGAATTGAATGAATTTAGCTTGACCGGTGTGATCAGTGGTTTGTTTAATGTAAAAGAAGGGCAACAGATACATGGAGTTGGCGTAAAGATGGGATTTTTATGTGGTGGTTCCATTCATTTTAACAATGCGGTTATGAGTATGTATTCTAGGTGTGGAAGTAAGTTGGAAGCTGTTAAGATATTTGATGAAATTACTGATCCAGATATTGTCTCATGGACTGAAAGGATAGGGGCAGCTTTTGATGGTTTGGAAGCTTTTGGAATTTTTAAGAGCTTACGCCGTAAAGTTTTGGGTGTTAATGAATATACAATGACCAATGTTTTATCTGCTCTTGCAGGAGAAGGGATGTTATATTTAGGGAAGCAAATCCAAGCAGTTTGTCAGAAGGAAGGGTATCTGAAAGTGGTTTTTATTGGCAATGCATTGATTTCTATGTATAATAAGTGTGGGAAAATGGATGATGCGAGGTGCATTTTTGATGATATGGCCTTTCAGGATTCTGTTTCTTGGAATTCACTGATTGCTGGATATTCGGATAATGGATTTGTTAGTCTTGCTCTTAAAATGTTCTCTAATATGCGTGATTCTAATGTAGATGTAAATCGTTACACTCTTGCTAGCATTCTTGAAGTGGCATCTGACTCAAATTTATTGCACCTTGCGGTGCAGATACATTCATATATGGTTAAATGTGGATTCATGTTGGATGATTATCTGGTGTCTTGCTTGATAACTGCGTATGGGAAGTGCGGCAGCAGTGATGAGTCCAGAAGGGTATCATCTGACGTTGATAAGATGAGTGTCATGCATCTTAATGCAACATTAAGTGCTTTGGTTAATGCTGATTGTCATGCTGGTAGTGTAGAGTTCTTCCGAAAGACGGTGATTTCAGAACTTGAAGTAGACAGTAAAACTTTTAGCATCGTTCTTAAAGCTTGCAGTGCTATGACAGATCTGGAACAGGGAAGATGTATTCACTCCCTGGCTCTGAAATCTGGATTTCCTCGAGATTGCTTTGTTGAGACTGCTATTATTGATCTTTACTGCAAGTGTGGAAGTATAGGCGATGCAGAGAAGGCCTTTAGATATGCTTCTATCGACAACTTGGCTGCATGGAATGCAATGATAACAGGATGTGCTCAGCATGGTTGTTATAATGAGGCTTTTGAACTTTATGATAGAATGACGTTATGTAGGATTGAACCAGATGAGATAACTTATCTTGGACTTCTTACTGCATGCTGCCATGCAGGGCTACTGCAAGAAGCCCAGAGTTACATGAACTCTATGGCTCAGTGTCATGGTCTAATCCCGCATTTAGAACATTATGCTTGCATGGTTGATCTGCTTGGCCGAGTAGGGCTTCTGGAAGATGCAAAGAGGATGATCGATCAAATGCCTATTGAACCAGATGCTCGTATATGGCAGATTCTGCTATCCGCGTGCAGCATCCATGGAAATGTTGATATGGGAAGAGTTGCAGCCAGCAAACTTCTTGAACTGCAGCCTGATAATGAATCTGCTTATATTCTTCTTTCAAATCTCTGTGCTTCAGCCGGCATGTGGAATACTGTCAGAAAATTAAGAAGAGAAATGAAGGGAAAACTGCTCTCCAAAGAGCCTGGTTCTAGTTGGATTCAAGTTGGAGGATCGATGCATTACTTTTTTGCTGATGACCTGTTGCACCCTGAACATAAAGAAATATTTTTGAAGCTGACAAAGTTGTATGAACATATGCAAGCTTCAAAGATAATGGAACAGGATGGCACTTTTTTATGGGATTTATGACCATTGACGAGGATATATGATCAATGCACAAACAACTGAGTTAAAGCTCTTGTGCTCCTCTATTTTCTCTGCTTTGTTGTTGGGAAGGCCATTTCTTTAACATTTTGCCTACTGAAGCAGCAGGCTGTCGTCAGTCGCATTGTTTTTGAGATATAGGCAAAAGTTTTGACTTGGTTAGTATCAGGTTTTGCTTTTAAGGAAACCGTTGGTCAAGATTGTTCTTTATGGGGAAGTGAGGTGAGTGGGAAGGGTTTGAATTTTTTTTTTTTTTTTTGAAAAATGAACTTCAATGTTGCCTAGTAAGTTCTAATCCATCACCCTTATCTGTCATGGAATTTAATCTGATGAGCTTTTGGATTTTGGTAAGTTGAGTGGAAACAGTCAATTTATCTAAAATTCTAAAAACTTACTACGATAGAGGAAGGATCAAGGAGGAGAAGAATTGCTTCAATACATTAATAAGTTAATTGTAATACAGTGTTTAAGGTGGTCACCACTTATGATGTTCTACGCCTCCTCCCTCAGGTATGTCCCTCCTGTGGGAATATGGCAATTTGGGCTGGCTTTAGATAGCACAGAGACAAGGGAGTGAAAAGCATTCGAAGACTCCTGCCAACTGCACTGGCTTTGAACATGACCTTGTTGATCATGATGCGGATCAGGGTATCTCTATCTTCTTTGAGCAGCTCCTACTTAGAAGTTTGATGTATGTGGATTGCAGAAGCTTGCTTGGCTTGGTTCGGTTTGGTTTGGTTTCTAGTTCATAATTATAATGCACAGTGATATCTCATCACGATACCAGGGGTGACGATTCGATTAATATGGAATAGTGAAGAAGCCTAGAAGTGGACTTTTGCGTATCGGTGAAAGTTGGGTGACATGCCAACCAATTTGGCAGGCCGTAAAAGATTCCTTGCGGCCCAACTTGAGACGGGAGATTAATTCATCGTACGATTGGTGGGGGAGAATTAGATATCCATTGTTTAATATGCATGATTTTCGATTTTTGAACCAGTCTGATCAGCAACATATGCAGGTTTCGAAGATATTCGGAGCTCTGCCATGAATCTTGGTGCTGGTTTCTGTTTGTTTTAGTGGTTAAGTCACATAACTATAGCTTAGATTGGGGAAATCTTGAATTAATATAGAGGTATGATTCGATGTTCTGTTTTTAATTCATTTTGACAGATTTGTTTAAATGCAATTTGCCTGGGTTTTATGAAGCATGGGTCTGAATGGATGTATACTTATGGTTGTCCATGTTTTCAAGATCTGACAGTCTACGTATTCGTAATATATTTATATTTTTTACTTACTATAATTGTGTTTAAATTATTAATATTTATATAACACTTTAATAAAACATGTTATATTGGAAGCTTCTTTCGTTTAACACATTATGAAGGAATCCGTTCAAAAACTCCATTATGAAGGAAGGAAAAAGCGCCCCAAGTCTGCTACGACAGGCGTTATCTTCATGATAACTTAACGCAGCATCATGAATAGGTCCGCTGCATCTTGAGTTGTCTTAAGGAAATCAATTCTCTCCTGTTCAATGCAATGCTCATGTGTCAAGGAACCCCTTTCTTGTTCCTCGAGGCCAAGATGAAGAGCCACCATGGGGCATGGTCCATGGACACTGTTAACCATTCCTTCATGAACACCTCGTTCAAGCTTCACTAATAGTTCTGGTTCACCCATGGCAAATAAAACGGAGATCCCTTGATTCAATGCGAAGGTTAGGTAATGAAAGAAAGCCTTTTCTTGGTGTCAAAGGCACAATCTTTTTACTTTATTCCCTGCTCTACCATGTAATAAATGCCATGAATCCTACTTTAACTACATGTTTCAATATCTGAAGAATCACATTGCAAATCTCATCTTGTTATGCCATGGCTGTTGCTGTCAATTTCTCAACCCAAGCCCTGAGGCAGAGGACATGTCTCATGGCAATGGCAGACCTTGCACTTGATCCTTTGCCTTTTCAAAGATCATGTCAACTGGAGCAAAAGCGAACGAAGAAGCAGCCGCACGGCATGGCCATTAAGAGGCTGGAAAAATATAAATTAACCAACAACTGTGCAGTCTCTTCGATCATGTCGTCATCAAACACAAACAGTGATAGTGATTCAGTTGTTGCTCCACTGTCGGCAGCCGATACGATCAAGCATTTCTACCAGTGCATCAACGAGAAAAATTTGAAAAAACTTGGGGATTACATCTCAGAAGACTGCTACATTGAGGACTGCTCTTTTTTCAACCCATTTAATGGGAAAAAGGTTACCTCTCTTTGTCCTGGCTCAATTCGTTAAGTCACAACATGTAATCCCTACGCTAAATGTATTGCAGGAGGTTATGCATTTCTTCGATCTGCTCATGAGAAGCATGGGTCAGAATGTGAAGTTCATAATCGGACATGTTTGCCTAGAAGATGGCTTTACAATAGGAGTGAACTGGCACTTGGGTAATTATCGACTACCACTTTTTTATCACTTAAATCCATGTCAGATTAATGGTAACTTGATTTTACAAGAGGCTGAGGGATTATTTTCTGATATTGCAGAATGGAAACAGACGCAGGTTCCCTTCACCAGAGGTTGCAGCTTCTATGAATGCTCGGAAGAAGGGGAAATCTTAGTTATAAAGTAATAGCATATTAGTACCTATTTTAAGTTATGCCTGTCACCAAAGAAAGACGACTCCATTCGAATTGACAGTACTTTTGTTTCAATGCAGGAAAGCTCTAATTGTTATTGAGTCACCCCTGAAACCAGGGGGAGTGGTGCTGGTAATCACCTGTTAGCATTAGAAAAAAAGATTCAAATCCAAGTGCTCAATTATTTATTGCCAATTAAGCTACCTGTTTCTAATTATTTGGTTATGATCATCTTTTTGGTTGACATGTCGATTCATTCAGGTACTGTTGAAGAATGTGACTACAATATTCGATGAGTTTCCGCTAGCTGCTGAATGTATGCACTATGCGAACACCGATGTTCTTAAACTTCAAATATACACGCATCTCCTAGCATCATGTTGAAATGCCCCCTAAAATTTCTTCCTTTCTTTTTTCAATCCTGTAGGGTTCCTAAAGAGTCCGCATGTCATACTACAATCCTTACTGCAGTTGTACACCATATTTTTGGCACCATTAATAAACCCGCTAGTGGCAGGCTACGTTAGAATTTGGGAATTCATGGCTCGGTTGCTCGCTTTGGCCATCAAAATCGTAATCTACATCTCAAAGCTTTTATTCAGGTAGTTGACACTTACAAAAGGTTTTTTTCCACATAAAAAAAAGGCAGCTTCATATATACATATATCACGCGAGACCTCGTTTCTAAGAGTGAGAGATCGACTAATGGTCCTAAGAAAAGTGGATGTGACAGAGGCTCGCTGAAGGCAGCAATAGGCTCAGTCATGTCGCTCCAGATAGGCCCACCTTCCCTAGGGTCCTTGTTCTTCTATTTCATTGGTGTTGAAGTAACCACAGTTCCTGGTGACAATGGTAATACTATTGTTGTTATAAAGTCAGAGTCTTCTTCTAAATATACAAGCCCAGCCCCCCCTCCCAAAAAAAAAAAAAAACAAAAAACATATATATTTATAGGGGACATCATCCCATGATCCAGCCGTAGGCCAGAGTTCTATAAATTTATGTTTTGCACGCTAGAATGCAGCAGTGCCATGCATATTAAATTTTATGTTCTGTTCTTATGCTCTTCTAGCGAAATCAACAGCTAAACATTAAGAAACTCGTAACCCTGAAAAACAAAAACAGATCAAAAAAGGTTTGGAGATTCCTCAACTTTTCTGGTTTGCAAATAAGACTGAATCTTAGCACTTGGAATGTATGAAAAGTCAACAATGTCAATGACCAATCACAATCATTTTTCTTTAACATCAACCAGACAGTCAATTTCAATCACAAAGATTCAAGGGTGATATTAATTTCAATTCATCCAAATCCAAAGGAAAGCATGAAAACCGAAGAAACTTGTAACATCAGATTCAGACCAGCAAATCAAAAGCAGAAAAATCTTAAAGTTGCAAAAACCATCGTCTTTCAATATGATAGAAGTAATCAAGAACTTAAAAAAAAAAAACAGAAGTTAATAATAGTTTTTTTTAGAGATCCAATCACATGGGCTTACCTTTTTATGGGCCTAAATCATCTTATGAGTCCTACAAGTATTATGACCTCAAGCAAGATTGTTACAAAGTTAAAACTCGATTCAGATTCATGTTTTAGCTTAAAATAATAACTAAAAAATATATATAAAATTTTGCTTAGTACAATAAAATGACAGGCCGGGTCTCTTCTCTTGCAAATTAAGCAGATTTCAAACTGGAAGAAGTAGTGAGGCGGACAGTTTGTGTGTTGCGAAAATTTCCCCGTTTCCAGTTCCATGACCCCTGTACTGTACCTATTCAATCTCAGTCACCTCCACGCTTTGAATTTGAAACTTGGAAGCTTCCCCTAATTGTCTTAATCCCATTTGAACAATCACCTAAAGAATTAGATATTACGCCGAGCCTGTTCTTACTCTATTCATTCTTGCTTGCACGCCTTCTTTTCTTTCATTGCATTTAACATTCTCTCTATATATTTTACAGGTCAAAACCCAATCTATTTCACTTGCCATCATCCCATCGGACCCATCCCTTAAAAATCACCTATGTTACAATCACGTCGTTTTAAAAATTAAAAATTTGACTTAGTTAATTCATACAATTAATTATCATTCAATAAATTTAAAATTTAAATTTCAACATCTATAATTTTTTTATTCGAAGATTATAACTTCTTTTGTACAAAAAATAGATATAATAGAGTTAAAGGTATTTTCAATTGTCTTTTAACTAATTTTTTTTCATCGAATGATCTCAAAGACATATTTTCTTACATCATATAATTATTCAAAATTTTTCTCTGGACATAGTCTTAACAATTAAATCAAATTTCAGTTGACAACACAAACAAGAGGGAGATAGTTTTGCCAAATGAAGTTGAACTACTAAAAACAACCCATCCCCAAAACAAGGCCCTTTAGAATAAATGAAAGTGTTACCCGAGAATAGAGCCACTTTATATACGCATGTAATTTGTTAGGAGTTATTAATTAAGGTAGAGATGCTGATGCGCGTGGTTGGAGTCAAAGGAAAGTGAGTCACCCACGAGCGCTAACGTTGCGCTGCTCGTGGGCGGCGTGTTCTTTTATCCTCCCATTATCTGACCGACCATGAAACTCACACATTCGCTTTCATACTTCTTAGCGTTTTTATTTTTGTCCTTTTCTTCTTAGCACCTCATCTTAGCTTAGTTTAACGTTGTTATCATTTTGATAATGATTTAGATTCAAGTTTAAAACACAAAAATTCTTAAAAGCATTTAATTATCATTGTTATTGGATCCATTCGCAAGGTTGAGGGATGGTAACATAAGGTAATATCTTGAAATAGATAAAAGGATAAAAGCAGATTCATTAATCATTTCCTGATCTTATATATGGATAAAAAATATGAATAAAATAGACTGTTTTTAGTTATATATTTTCTAGAATTTAAATAAAATATAGAAATAGACTTTTGTCGTAACTTCAACAACAAAAAATTCCCTAATGGTTATTTATTTTTTTATTGATTCTAAGACTTTAAAAATGAGAGATTCTGCTTTTCAAGTAAAAAGGATATTAATCATTCAATCAAATATTTCGATGCATTCTTTAATTACTATTTGGAGACAATTTAGATATTCTTTTGATCTCTTTTTCCAATTCCTCCAAGCCCCCCACTTCTTCTAATTCCTGAAAGAATAAAATATTAAAAATATATATTCAATCAAATTTTTTTAATTCATTGATCAAGTTTTAATAGGATATAAAAAGGAAAAGAAAAAGAAATTGGAAGGGCTTGCCTGAGGTCCTAAAAACAATCCATATGGCACTCCATGGAATTTGTCTGCGTGATGAAGCTGCTTGATTGAATGTGAAAATCAAAATAAGAACAACTTGTTACGTTGTTAATAATAATAATAATAATA
>JBBYHO010000005.1:17786902-17800155 GCA_038382025.1 Adansonia gregorii
AAAGATTCAGGTTTTAATTTTGAATCTAATTACAAACTAAATTAAATGAATGATGATGAATAAATATGAGTTCATTTACTATATGTAATCAGTAAAGCATTTAAACTATACGAATGTTATAAAAATTAATTATACTTTATTTTGTTGGTGAACATTTTAAATTTATTGATAATGTATTAAATAATTTTTTCATTCAAAAACAAAATATTAATTAAGAGGAATTGTACTCAAATTTTTTCTTAAAAAAACAATTGCTTCATGTATCAAACTACGTTTGAAAGGGAAAAAAATTTGCTAATTAAGTATGTTGAAATTATTCAAATTGTTTGAATAAAATTTAACCATTTTTATGATAAGTTTATTTATTCCCTTATTTATTCCCCCACATAAATGGATACCTTTGAGTTATAGATGATGAATAGTTCAAGATAATAGCTAATGGGTGCACAACAAGTGTGTACTTGTGGTTGTTTTGGACAAGCATACATGATGGCGGTTGTTCACTTGTTCTTTGCCAAACTTGGAATTTGTTTCATTTTCATTTTGGGTTTAAATTAGGTATCACGAAGTGTATTCGTGCTTTGGTTTCTTCTTAATTGTAGAAGGAATTAACAAGGAGCCCTCTCCTTTCTCCTTTATCTTTTTAATTGTGCAAGGATATATTTTTATTCATTTGAAATTACCAAATTAACTATTGATAATTATATTTAATAAAAAAGAATTACTATAACTAGCAAGTAACTAAATTAACCTTAACAAATGTTCTTAAAGCTAGCAAAATACTTTATTAATTTCTTAAGATTTTAAAAATGAAATCTTATATAAACCCTTTAATTGCTAGGATATTAGACCTTCTCATAGGTTGAGTTGGACTTGAGCATAATATTAACATCAAATATGTTTACCCAAGCTCGGCCCAACCCAAAATATGAGTTTCGAATTTTGTTTAAGCCTACTTATATTTATAAATAGACAATCCAAGTCCGTTTAAGCCCGCTCATATTATATTTTTTATAATTTATTTTTTAAAAAGATATATTTTTTAAATTTAATCTTTATTAATTTAATAAGTTTTTTTATTAGGTTTATAAATATAAATAATTTAACCTAGTTTTTAAAGTTTATACTATAGTATTATGTATATTATTTTTTATATAACAAAAATTATATAATACATAAAATATAAAATATATATAATATAATAGTAAAATGGGCTAAGTTAAGCTCGGGCTTTGAAAGTTACAGCTAAGGCCCAACCTATTTTTTAATCAGGTCTAATTTTATTACATAAGCTAATATTTTTATCTAAACTCTTTCAAATATCGGACGGACTTTTAAGCTTGGACGAATAGCTTAACCATTGAGCAGATCTATAAGACATGTATAGATGGCAAATGTATATGAATGCTAAAACTACTTTTGCCATTTCCTTTTAGATGTTATATATACATCTTACTTTTTATTAAAAGAATTAGTGACTTTAATATATATAAGGTTTGGCTCTCTAAATACATACATGAATGATTATGGATTCATACACGTGTGCTTAAAAGAGTACTTGCAAATTGCGATTATTATTTTAAATATAAAATTTTGTTAAATTATTATATATCATTAATTTTAAGCTTAAATATTTATAACTTTTCATTATTCTGTGATCTTTTTTCGTAAAATAAGAAATTTTCAATTACTATTTTACCATGTTTGGTATTGTTATGCGATAATGTAAATGATATAAATATGATGTACTTGTTAGTCCATGCCAAGATGAATATTTTAGGACTATTTAATCTTCACTTTTAATAGCAAATAGTAATTTTTTTTATTTTTCAATTATTTATACTAAGGTTTTATCATATTTTATAAAATTAAGCTCAATATCTAGCAATTATAAATAGTAAAGAAAACTGTAACTACTGCGCGCACACAAAAACGAAGGAAAAACCTTTTATGGTGCAAAGCAGAACTTAGTAGTCCTTGTCGAAAATAGGCACTCACGTGCGTGCCTACATGGCCCAACCCAACATTACAAGTATTGATGGTCGTTGTTTTGGGTTTGGTTTTGATCCAATGGGCCTTTGCAGATGCACACCAAAAGTCGTAACGCAATTATTTTTTTTCCCCTCTCACAAGCCAATCGAATAAGATACTAATTGGTAATTAATCAAATTAATATCATAACAAAATAATTAGCTACTAGCGTATATAGTAAATATTTTATTTTATTAATCATGAGTTATTTTTTTATATAAAATAAATATTACTTTGGGGAGGAGGGTGTCCCATGGTGGGTCCACAGAAATTGTTGGTAGGCTTTGGAATTTTTTTTAATTATTTAGGCATTGCAATTGTGTCCATTTATGTCCACTAAAGAGGCTACAAATAGAGGGCTCAAGTGTGATCCTTCGTCATACCTAGCCTCTTTCCTTTTTTTCTTTTGGGTTCTGATAAATTTTCCCTGGCAAAGCTAAGACAAGCTAAGCTAACGTAGCTTTACCACTGAGTATCCCCGCCACTTTTTGACCATCATGCCTAGCTATATATATACACCTTTTTTACCTCCCCCTTGAATATGAGACTAGCCTGCAGACCCACGCTAGATCGGGGCTACATTTTCCTTTTATGTTTTTATATTTTATATTGATAATGAAGGTAATCATTAATTTAAAATTTAAATAGTTTAAATAATTAATTGAAAGTTAGAAGTAATCATAAATTTAAAATTAAGTTTTGGAAACTTTATTTATTTGATAAATTATTATTTTAATTTTTTATATTTTATAAGTCATATTTAATTATCTAATAAAGAATTACATATAAATAATAATGCATATATTATAAATAGATATATTCATGAGTTGAGCAGCTCGTTCAGCCTGGCATGCTCAGGTTACATTTTTATGTTCTAAACTTGCCCCACCTAGAATAATATTTTTGTATTTAAGTAATATGTTTTTATTTAAATTTAATTGTAAAATATATAAATATTACTATAAAAAAAGTTTTTTAATAAAATAAACAATAATCAGGGCCTAATGGATAGGGCAGGCTAAGCCAAATTCGAACCTTGCTTAAAATTTAAAATTTTTCAGAGCCTCGACTTGGGTCGGCCTACATTGGGCACCTCTAACTATAAATAAACAAGTACCGAAATAGAATCTGTTAAAAATTTTACCAGTACTTTCCTAAACAACTACCTAGTTTAAAAGCATAAATAAATGCATGAAAATGACTAATTAAATTAGCTCTTTCAATAGTTGAGCTACTAATTCTGACACAAATAGATAGATTACAAAACATAATTATCTAAATAAAGATTTCTTTAGATGCTTGACAATCCTAATTCTAACATTATCAATAATTAACATATCCTCTAAACAAAGATCATAAGCTCTATTTTTTAAAGTGTACAAACCTCAATTGTATATAGATTTCAAAAAGAAAATTGGATCACAATTAGAACTGTGGTCTATATAATTAACAAGCAAGCTTTTCAAAATTTTTTTTTAAAAACTATGGTAATTAGGTAAACAACCAAGTTAATTAGTTTTTAGTTAATTATCTATGAATTAATTGTTCGGATCAATTCATATCCATGCCACTTCAAGTTCAACCTATTTCATATTCATCTATATTGATTTCGAGACCTTTCGAGTTCAAATCATTAAAAAATATATTAAAAAATTGAGAAAATATAAAGTGATAGTCGGCTCCACACTCCTTACCCCTTCCTTTCTCCATGCAAGTTAAAACCTTCTGTGGAAAAAAAAGGGCCAAAATTAATTGTATGGATTCCGGCCTCTATTTCAACTTGGGCATCATTATCCATTGCCACGGAACAACATTGTCCCTACGAATATATGCTAGCTAGTAACAGCAAAAAGATGATCAGCTGTTATATGCATGTATAATGAATATGAGATATGATGTCCAAAATTGTCGTTTGCTTTCTCGCCTAGGATTTTTGATGCCTTAAAAGGTTTCCTTTTTTTAAGTAAAACTAGAAACTATTCTAAAATTGCTAGAAATTGATCAGGAAAGCTTACCTGAAAAAGCATATTCATGGTTTCAAAATAAGAGCATATGCTTTTTAAGACAGAATTTGTGTTGATGGCCACTTCATTTTCAGATTAAGCCCCACTGGTGAGCTTTTCAATGCCATCAGGCTACATACCCTTATCGCATATATATGAATGAAATGAGATTTCAGAGTCATATTTATTCATGGTGCAATTCTGTAGCAATTAACCATTAGCTGAAAGCTGGGATTCCATAGGCCTACAGGCTCCCTTCCTACCGAACCTTTACCATCTGAATCAAATTAGCTTAGTTCCTTTTCATGTTCTTGCCTTTTTATTCTGAGGAATACAAGTCACTGATGGGGCCCAATTAATGCAACATTAACGTCTAATAGCAACAACCAAAATTATCATTTCTATATATATATATATATACTGTTAAAGTCACTAATTATCTTGATTTAACCCCATTTGCACACTCCTTTAGCTCAACAGACATAAAGTATCATGAATTCATATGATTGATGACAAATTTATCTTAGGATACAGTTAAAATCCAATGCAAAAATTTCCCTAGTTGTACTTCTTTTTTTACAGTGGGGTAACATCATCACCTTGGTACGCTGATTTTGATTAGTTGATTAGACCGTGTACATTGCAAAAGTTCGGTGAGTCCTGGCTGGATGCCTCAACAGTCCAGCTGCCGGAAATGGGCCCGAGGTTAACCACGCACTAAGTAACGGTCTGTAGCTTAACCAATGCCAAAGTCAATTGCCCGTCAACAGTAACGAACTAAAAACCACTAATCCTAATAATTATTATGGTTTATTATATGGGGTTCAATGGCCGATACAGCCTTCCCTGATTTGGACACTTAACCAGCCGATCTTTTCTACTTTTGCAGAGAGACAGTTCTAGAGTCATTTTTGTGCTAACTTGCATGGTATGGTTTTTGGGTTATGTTTTGTCACTTGTACACCACATCTTGCACCCAAAAATCGCATAAACAAGTATTATAGTGCAATTAAAGACGTTTCTGCAATGCCCTTTTCTTATAACTTCCTTTTGTCATGCTATTGATTTTTTTTTTTAATTGCTTCAGCATTAGATTATTGTTAACAAGAAACCAGGCAACACCAGCGTGAATAAAACATTATATATCCAGGAGCATCTCAGAATACTTGATGCACAATTTTGAAGGATCATATGCTAGTTGGTACATAGGAACTGTTAATTTTTCATGTGCCTGTTAATTTTTTTTTATTCATGATTCACCTGATAAGGTTATAATTATTGTTGAAGTTACATCTCTCCTACAAATTAATCACATACATGTATAATTATATACATATACACACTTGAGGTCAAAGATAAAGAATCCATAGGATACCCCTTTCCAACCGAGCTCTATATTGCACCACGCTTTAGTGTTTTTTTTTTTTTTTGACTGTTTATTGCTATTGCTTGCTAATGTACATAATTGGACAAGTAGGCATAGTGCATATGTCATAACATGCATTTAGATATACATTAGCCCATCCATACATACACAGTCGCAAAAGGCATTATATATTAGGGTTTTTTTCCACTTGTTTGAAATTTTCTTAGTTGATAACTAAATCTTGAAGTACTCCAAACATGAGTAGAGGTGGCAGCTACGGTGGCGGCCAAAGTTCCTTGGGCTACCTCTTTGGTGCTGACGAGCAGCCAAGTGCACCAACCGTAACACCACCGATCCAGCCTCCATATGGCATAGATATTACCCCAGAGAAGCCTCCGCCGGCAGAAAATAAACAAAGTTCCGAGAAACAGACAGATAAAAACGTCACCAACAACTACCATAGGGCTAAAGGACAGAATTCAGGGAACTTCCTAACTGTTAGTTATTATCATATATGCTGCAAACCTCTTTTCACTTCATCTAGCTGTGTTATGTATAGCTTTTAACCAAATTAGTAACTGTATTGTGAAAATTTCAGGATCGTCCATCAACAAAAGTTAAATCAGTTCCTGGTGGAGATTCATCACTGGGTTACCTGTTTGGAGACAAGTGATCCATTTTAAGTATATTACACGATTGCTTCCAACAAAGGATTGAAGATAACAGATAAGTGGGTTTTCAATAATACTTCTGCAGTACTTTGTGCTAAATAGGGGATTCACTTCCCCCATATCGGTATCGAATTTGCCAGGGTCCTTAATTTCTACTGTATCCTGTTCAAGTTTTCATAACTCTGTCAAAAATGGGATTTTCTTTTTGAAGAAGTATATAGGTCAAATATATGGTGATTGATGAATGTGTATGAATTTTTCATATCAAATTTGAGCAATAATTAATGAAGTTTGTCTTTTATATTCCATAGCCAAATTTGGAAAGTGGGAATTTTTCCATTTTGGAATGGATTTTCATATTGATAATAACATATCCAATTCTTTAAGAATAATTTATTCATATTAAAACTTGGTAGTGCTCCCATTTCTGTGTTCATATTTGATATGTAACATATGTTTACACTTTCCTATTTTAGTAAGTTCTCATCACTACACTTGTCTAATTGCAACTCTTTTCAGCATCTGCACTAGCTTAAGTAAACTGGAAACTAGAACTGATGTTTCCCTTTTTTTTTTCTTCACTGTAAAATTTAGAGAAAACAAGAACAATTAATAATTGGCTCTAAAAGATGAAAAATCGTTCCTAAAATTTTTAAAGACGAAATTTTTTTTCTTATAGTCATCCTTAAAACTATGTTTCTAAAAAGTTTTGAAGACAATATTCATCTCAATACTATTAAATTAGATACGACATTCGTACTTAATATAATTAAAATTAAGATAAAATTTTTTTTTTTTTATCATCTCCTTATTTTATTCCTAGAAAGCTCTTGTTTTGTAGCGCTTTCTTATAAGAACCAATTTCCATAATATTTAATGCATGTTTTCTTACTTAAAAAACATTGAATTTGAATTCCATCATCCACGATATTTAAGAAACAAAAATTTCGATCCATACTTGCAGTCAATTTCTTTCTTGACAACCGAGAGGGCGGTTAATTAAGTTATTTCGTTTGGTTTTCTTTTGTCTTGATAAATCAATTATGTTGATCGTGAAGCATTCAGCAGGTGCTATATGCACATAAACCTTCTTTGTTAACTAATACTTGCGTTATCATCGTTAATATTATATATGTAGATTAAAGTAAGTGCTGAATCTGCTGAAACTCATGGCAGCTATATATATTTATAAATATATATATATATTTACCATTAATTCTTTTAAGAATTTTCTTTTGACTTCATGAACTGCCCTTTTAGGGCAAAATTGAATTAGGTGCCTACCTTTCTTTATAACATTGATGTTACGAATGTTGATTTTTGGAATTAAATTTGTCATGTTTAAGATGGATTTTATTTATTTAATTAATTTTGACATATAACATATATATAAATATATATATGTTGAGCTCTGAATTAATTGTAGCATGCATACATGTGTATTATATTTTGCTTCTCAATAGTCAGAATAATATTAATATGTATGCGTGTGTGTGTGTATATATATATATTAATTTTCTGCTAAGGGCCTATTCGTGCAACTAATGTTCTCATAAGAGATAACAAATAAAGAAATTTCATAATTTTTTTCCAGATAAGAACCTTGACTTTTTTCTTGTTTCTTGCTAAAAATTTAGTTTTGATGAGCAAGGAATTGGATGGTTTGTTGGTTTTTTTTTTTTTTTTTTTAAAGAGAGGTTCATATATAAATAAAAAATAAATAACGTAAGACCTTTTCGGTCAAGAAGTAAAAAACTATTTTAAAAAACTATTTTTTAAATATCAAATATGTATTATTCCATTTTTATGAAACACTTCTTTTTTTTTTATCATGCTTTGTATTCTAATCATGATTTTGAGGATGGTTTACTTTTGTTATATTCATAACTTTATACACTATGAATCAGGTAACGCCATCTAAATAATTTTTTAAAATTAAATATAAATTATTTTTATTTTAATGAAGCGACATAATCTTATTCACTAATAATGTATAGATTTATACACTTTCATTGCATTAAATATAATATCCAAATTTGAATCACTCATTTTCCAAATAAAAAATTACTTGCTATATGTCTATTAACTGAGGATTTTGTAATTTTAAATAATCAAATATTCAAATACTTTCTTACTCTCGGTCGTATAGTAATAGTAATAACATAAATGGCTTAAAATTTCTTGCCTATTTTAAGTGCAAGGATAAGTTTCAATACACAACTCTTCTCTTGCCTTTATTTTTTTCCCTTTTTCCAATGTCAAAAATAAATATTATCTCATTGAAAATAATCTATGAATTATTGAATGGTGATGATGAATAAATAAATATCAAGCTAGGCCCGTGAAAAGGTAAAATGCTCAGGGGGTGGCCGAGTACAGGCAAAGCCATTAAAGTTCTGACAAAATCTAAATGTGTTTTGAGCTGTTGTGGACCAAACAATCAACAATGTTCATAAATCCATGTTGCATTATGGAAATGGAATCAATCGAAATTCTTGATGTTTCATTTTGTTTCCAGGATATGAACAGAACCCTCCAACCTTGGAAATTTCTGAAGGGGTTAACTTGAATTTATATCATCTAAGAATCTAACATTAATATCTACATCTTACTTTGGGCAAGTCATTTGCTGGGTTTTAATTATGCAAGTAGTTGAGGGATTGCGAGGACATGCAGATGCAGGTGTAGTTTGCATTTGCATTTCCTTGCCTTATTGATTTTGAGAGCTGAAGTACACGAGGCCTCTAACCTTATTGAGATCATGTATTCCGATGAAGTTCAAATCTTTAATCTCACATTGATGAATTCTCCATCCTGGAATGTTCATCCTGTTTACACCCCAGGTGAGAAAGTGGACAATGAATCTGATAACCTTTTACCTGCGGCATCTTTACTACAATATCGGTGTTAAAAGGTGTTTTTTTTTTTTTTTTGGTGGCTTCCTGCCTTTTGTTCCGACTCTTGCTCGAATACTGGATTGAGGACTGCTACATTGTCTCTGGAGATGATTGTCTAGCAGTTAAGAATGTCTGAGATCAGTATGGTATCAAGTTTGGTATGCTGACAAAGCAGCTGGAGATCAGATGTGACGATATCCGAGGCCTATTCTTTTACTGGATTCTGCACATCCAATGCGACCATTGTAACTAACAAAAAAGGCCTAAGAAGATTCAATGGAATTGCACTGAGATTGCCGGGGTTTCAAGTAATGTTACCCCTCAACCATGCAATCTGCTAGCGGATAAAAGACCTGAGAACGCCTGAAATTTTCAGTAGGACAGCTTCTGAAGTATAAAAATACAAGTCCAAATGTGCTCCTTACAGAATTTATGAGCACAATATATCTTAGTTAGGAAAGCGGAAACATGCAAATTGTGGATAACACCAGGAGATAATTGATTATTAGAAAGGCTTTCTTTTTTTTTTTTTCTTTGGGTCAAAAAGTACTCAAAAAAAACATGGGTCCATGATTAACACGACATCCACAGTCCTTTCACTGAAATCTGGAACTTCCATTATCTAGTATTAATAATGAAGATCTCTCTTAGTTTTTGTTCTGATCATATAAGAACCTAAACTAACATTCGATATGGGCTTATGTCAACCACTTTGGGCCCAAATCTCACAGACAAGGTATTTTCCAGCTCCTTGGAGATTAGTTTCAGTTCAGGTGACAAGGAGTAAAGTTGAATGATATTTCCTAATTTCGATCAACTTCATTGACATGCCGAAGAACAACATCATACTTAGGGAATTCTGAGGAAATAAGTCATTCCCAGAATATTTCTACATAAATATCCAAACGAGATTCTTCTCTTAATGGACTGGATCAGGATTGAATTTCACAGATTCCCTCCAAATAAGCTCTTTGATGTGATCTTCGGTGCATGATGATTGCTCGAAATCAAAATTGAAAGGCCTGGGACAGACGGGCTCATCATCGATGTCGTGAAAAGATGCCAAGTATGGGTGACAAAGTGCCTCATCAGCTGCAAAAAATAAATGCAAAAGAATAATCACCGACATGGAGACACCAAAACAAAGGGGGAACCATCGGAGATGCTGTGCTTGGAATTCCATTTCTTGGCTTGTACCTGTAATTCGTTTGTTGGGGTCAAATACAAGCATTTTTTCTAGCAGATCAACAGCCCCAACAGAAATATTCGGGAACCTAGCTGAAAATTGTTGCTTCCTACACTGTGGAAGCTGTCTAATGTACCTTCGGGCATTATCACTTCGGAGAAATCCGAGACTGGCGTCATCAGGAGAGCCTATCAACTTTTGGACAAAAAAAGAATGTACAATCTTAAAAGTTAACAAACTGAGGTTTGCCACCAGAAAGACAGCATTAAAAAGAATGGGAGGCTAGACTGGTTGCTAACAGCACGCAAGATGGTACACATTAATATTAACCAACGGATTTCAAATGAAAACAAATCTTCTGGAACATCTGAACTAGGATCATTACACAAAATGAATTGGACTCTAAAGCGCTCTTTATTTTCTTACTAAACTATAACCCACCGTCTGAAAATATTTCCACAAGTTCACATATCAAATTTACTGCAACGTTAGTAACACCAAGGAAAAGAATTGAGACTGGACAAGTATTATTTTTAATCATTTGTTGTTTTTCTTACTCATTTTCCAATATATGAATCATCGCAGATATGTTTCAATCAAGTCTGACTAACTGGTTGTACCTAACCTCGATGGTAAACCCATCAGCACGCACCATCATCAGGGCCATAAATGGGCAGATGCAATACATTTCCAGGCTTATTATGAGTCATTGTGATGAGAATCAGCAACCAGAAATGAATGCTCAAAGGGTTTTTTTTTTTTTTTTGGGGGGGGGGGGAGAGAGAGGGAGAGAAAGAGGAAACAAACAAAATTTTAAAGCAGATCACCCTATGTTTTGTATCTTGAAATCATATCATATATCATGTAAGACCATAGCTAGAATACTTCAGTAGAATTTGACTACCTCTGTGATGAGTCTCAGCTGATGAACATAATCTTTGCCTGGAAACAGAGGCTCTCTTGTCATAATTTCTCCAAATATGCAA
Source organism: Adansonia gregorii (assembly GCA_038382025.1). NCBI lineage: Eukaryota > Viridiplantae > Streptophyta > Magnoliopsida > Malvales > Malvaceae > Adansonia > Adansonia gregorii. Next base: position 17,798,043 of record JBBYHO010000005.1, read on the forward strand.
CCAACAGACCAAATATCAATGGCGGCAGTGTATTCTGAACAATTAAGGAGCAACTCTGGTGCTCGGTACCACCGAGTAACAACATACTCAGTCATGAAATCTGTTTCAGATGTCGTCCTTGCCAATCCAAAGTCCCCGATCTTAAGGTCACAATTTGCATTCAAAAGCAGATTGCTTGGCTTAAGGTCACGATGCAAAACATTGGCAGAATGTACATACTTCAGCCCTCGTAACAACTGATATAACAAGTACTGCAAAGGTTTCATTCAGTATCAGAGTCATGTTATATGCACCGTCAAAAAAAAAAAAAAAGAAGCAAGGTATTGAAACATGCAGCTATAATATCATATTTCAATTGCAGATCTAGAAAGGCACAATAGATTTCCAGGGCAGAAATTTAGACTCTAATAATTATTTTAAGGTTTCTGCATCGCTGTTATCACATTAAGGGCATTAACGCATAACCAGTTATCGCAGTAAGGGGAAAGGTCCATGCCAGCTGTAGCCAATTCGGTTGGCCTAGAATTTTTCCAATTTACACACTACACAGCTGAGGACTCTCCAGTCCCCAGTTTAGTAAATATCAGTAACATAAATGTCCCCAAAAACATTTTATCCAAACCTGACAATGATCATCTGTCAATGGGTGGTTGGAGCGAATTAACTGATGAAGATCAGTGTCCATCAATTCATAAACAATATAAACATCATTGAAGGTCTCCTTTTTTGGTGGTCGAATAATATCCTTGATGGCAATAACCTGCAGGAAGAGAATTGAATAGTGGTTCCAGACAGGATAAAGACTGCAGATTGGTAGAAGAAGAAACTTTAACTCATCAGACGTTTGCAGATTAAATCAGTCATGTGGACAGGTGAACACGCCATGCTTTACATGTGTATGACTTATTATAAAAATACTAAATAAGTAACGGTAAATTGTAACTCTTAATCTAATCCCCTTGGTTTCAGAAGTAATCCGGTAAATGCACCATAATTCATAAAAACATCAATGCAAAATCTGTGAATAAACAGCCGCTGATGCCACAGTAGCTAGCTACCTGATTAGTTGCTAAGACATTATCAATAGAATAATTGGAGTTCCTAAAGTAACAAAATATCAAAAAAAAAAAATCAAAGAGTGTCAAGACCAATGAATGCATAAAGAATGCAAGAAAGGCTAAAAGAAATGCAAATGGTGCCAACGAAAATAGAAAGTAGTTCTGAGCTCTATAAATAGGAAGCTGGGAAGTGGGAACACAACGACAGCCTCATTCGTAATTGCCCCGCACTAGATGCTTAGCTATCCCCGAGAACCAAAACCTAAAGTTGCAATTTCTGGAATTGACAAAGAGCCCAAGCTTACATTTTCATGGTCCATGTGACGAAGAAGCTTAATTTCTCTCAATGTCCTCTTGGCATCTATCCTATTATCAAATGCGTTACCAATCTTCTTAATAGCAACCTCCTCACGCGTCTCTGAGTTGACAGCAGCACTGGAAAAGAACAAAAAAGAAGTCATGTACTTCACTCCCACAATTAACAAAGCATCGAAATGCCAATGGTATAAGGAAACAACAGAAAGCTTTGTGAAGATTTATTTTACACGCATAAGCAAAGCATCTATTTCATTTTTCCTCATTCTTTCAATTTTTGTTTTCCCAACAACGTCACAGCATATTATTTGAAGAATCCCAAAACCTATCAGTTCGCAATCTTGCGCTTAAACCACATTCACTAAAGTGTCAAATTACATACAACATGTAACTAAAAACAAGAGAAATGGTGAACAAGTGAACATATAAATTAATTTCTGTTGCATGATCTGATATGCTACCTATTTGTTCATAACATCAAATCAAACTGACTCAATCATATGCCAAACTGAAATTAAAAAACAAAAATGAACAAAAATGAAGCCCACAAATCATTGTGAACAATAATTAGCCAGGGAGTTTAGGAACTTCATCAAGGACAAACTCTACGTTTGCTAAATGAAAGAAACTTATTTTACTATAAAAAAAAAAAAACATCATTCAACATTAAAATCAACAGATTAAGAAAGAAAAAAAAGATGTTCATTCGACTAGGATACATATATATATATATATATATA
>JBBYHO010000005.1:17837600-17850833 GCA_038382025.1 Adansonia gregorii
TGTAATAATATCAGATTTCGAATTCCATGAATCATTTGAACCCTATAAATTACGAAGCAAATATATTCATTTGTAACCACAAACAACTTTATCCAAAAAGCTTCTGACAACTAACTGATTGGACTACAACATTAAGGTCTAAATTCAGAAAATTGACTTTGATAAAAAAAAATCCACTAATTATATCTGGTGTAAACCCAGAAACCTAATCATAAGAATGTAACAATTTTTCACTACTCACGAAAAACTGCATATGAGGATTTATTGCAGTAACAGAACAGCTTAAACAAACAACTTATTCAGATCAAACCCAGAAATAAGATTCATATGTTAATGATGTTGGAGAATGGGGTTGGGTTAAAAAGGATACTGGGGCTACTTACGTAAGGATTAGAAGGACCGGAGGGACGAAGTTGGCTGAAGTTGTGGGGGTCAAATGACGGCAAGTCACTGAGCATAGACCCCATTGGAAAAATGCTAGTTATCTGGGCGCTGCACCCAAAAAATCAGTCGAGACCAGAGAGAGATTAGGACTAACAGAGAAAATGATAGAGAAATTACAACAATGGACGAGCCGGTTCTAGACTCAGCCTTGTTTTGTGCTAGCGTTCGATGGATTAATCGCTAAATTGATGTTCTATATAAATAATATAGCAATAGCTTAAGCATCCATTTTAATGCTGTGGGCTGTTGTGGCCAGGTTTGTCTGTCCTACTCGTCCATCCCCATTGCTAAAATTAAATATACTAACTATTAATAAAAATATGGTTGTTTATTTGTATTTGTATCCATTTTATTCATCCCAAATGAAGCAAAAAAATAGTACAATCTTATCTACCCAAATGAATAAAAAAATAGTGGTAATACCATTTTTTTTTCAACTTTCCTTTTGTTTTAGACATTTTTTTTTTCATTTGTAAATATACATATATATATATATATCTTTTAACAAATGTGTGGCAAATTAATTTAAGATAAAAGAAGTTTATAAACATGGAGATTTAAATTTTAAAGTCCTTTTTTTCTTTAGTTTGTTAAAAATATAATTTCTAATTTAAAGAAATCAAAAGGAAACGACAGTAAGAAATAAGTAGGCAACAAGCAATGTTGTATCTTACAATATTACAATGAAGGTATTTTACAAGCCTATCATATGCATGGGAGAGGCCATATGTAAATAATTAAAAGTCATTAATATGAAAACTTGGTTTTGGTCAAGGACGACGAATTTTCTTCACCCTATTATTTAGTTAAGTGGACATTTTGCTAATTATTGGCATAACATATTTTTTTCCCCTTTCTTTCATTGTAAATTTCTAATTTATAAGTATAAGTGAACATTCCCACCCTCCCCCACCCCCCATTAGTTGGTAAAAGGGAAAAAGATTAACTTATAATAAGATTTGTATTGCAAAGTTCTAAGCATATGGATAATGAATGCTCCATGTGATTTACTCCTACAAGTTGAAAATTGAATAAATAAAATTATGATGGACTCGAATAATGGGTGCAAACAAAATTTTGGATCTAATAATGCTTGACAATAGAATTAAGTTGGAAAATCTTTAAGCATTTCGTTCACAACTGTCTTGAAAATATCTTTTAAAATTATTACACTTTATACAATACATACAAATAATGAATAAAATTATTAATTATTATATTTAATATAACAATATTTATTATAAATTGTATATTAATTAATTGATATATAATATATATTTCAGCTCTTTGTATCCTTTAATATCAGTTTTAATTAAATTTATTTTTGGTCCATAATACCATAATTTGGGAGAGAATGTTACGGTTAAGGCAGCAGAACCAGTAATCATCAGTGTTTGCCTGTCGTCATTCATAGTTTAACGCTCAAGTTTAAGATTTTTTTGCTTGGTGATCCTGTTTTTTTATTGGAGTTTATTAAGCTTGCTCAAAGTTTGTGTGAATATATATATATATTTTTAGTGGATTAATATAATACTATTATTTTATTTCTTTTTTTTTCTTCTTCCTTCAACAAGATTAGAAACAATTATATTTTATTTAAAAATGTATCAAAACTTATTAGAATTTTTCAAATTTTGTATACTTAATCTATGTGACAAGAAATTTAATTTATCTGTTTGGATTTTCGATTTTTTATTATATATTTTATTTTTTTAAAGTAAATAGAAGTAATTTGGTATTTCGAATATAATTATTAAGAGTACGGTTGTTTTTCTTTATGCGCTTTTAGGAAAAAGGTTCATGAATTTATGAGTTTGTTGCATTATTTTGTGAAGTGATTCAATCGAAGAAGTAAAATATCTATAAACCTATATTAAATATGATTATATAGGTTTTATTTGTATTTATCATTACAATTTTATGTTTTAATGTATTTTAATTCTTGATAACCTTAATTTTCTTTTTGGTTAATTTGTTTTTGAAAATATATTTAACAAATCCATTCTTCTAAAAAATTACTCGAAGTATCAATATTACCAAACAATAATTTGATGTGTTCACATTAAGAAAATAATCTAGTAATTGGTGTGTCCTAGTTATACACTTATACTCAATTAGAGAATAATAAGGTAATTTGTGTATCCTAATTATACTCAATATTAAAGCTGTGGATTTAATTTCTATATTTGAACCTTATAGTTAAAATTAAATAAATTTAGAGAATAAAATCTTTAGTTTTTGGCATTTACTTAAATGCTATATTTATGATTAATTGACCCTAATAAGCGTTACCCAAAATTAATGCATTTAATTCCAACATTTTAGGCCTCCATTATTTTAAAATTGAATAAATAGAGAAAAATCAAATATTTGGCTTTTGACATTTACTTCAATATTGTAATTATTTTTATTTAATTTCAATTAATTATTTTCCATATTATTATTTACTTAAATAGATTTATCATATGTTTTAATTGGATTTCAACTAGCGATTCATTGTTATATAATCATCATTTGTTGCGTCTTAATTAATTATTCTCTCAAAATTTAGATTATGAAAAAAATTAATTGTATTTAAAGTTGATTTTAATTAATACTGAAATAAGCAATTCATTATCATACAGTAATTTGATGTATCTTAATTATGCTTAATTATATGTGCATATTTAAATAAATTTCATGGTGGTTAAATAATTTTAGAATGAATATAATATGCTTTTATTAGGGAAGATTATATCTCACTTGGGATGAAATGCAATCCAACACATGTTGTTCCTATGAAAATTAATTCTGTCTTAAATATGCTTAAATTGTATTTACTTTTAAGTTAATTTTTGATGGATTTCTTTTTCCTTTTGTAATATGTATCGTTAATAGTATTAACAAATTAATGGTTCATCATTTGGTTTATATTACTTTTTAATTTATAAATATTCATCATGATTACATATTTAAATTTATATTTTATACAATTTATGAGTTATTAATTTGAAGTTAACAAAAATATTGTAAATTAATATATAAATTTTGAATTTGATTTTGAAGATTAGACTTATCTGCTAAACACATTCCATAAAAATTACAAAAGCTAATAAACAGGGAGATTTTGCATATACGAATGCATCAAGTCTCGGCAAACTTTCAAGGGATGTTCATCAAGTATTTGAGCTAATATCCATCTAAAATTAAACATATTTACTTCCATTGCAATATGATAGCTATGAGCATGGTATCAAAATATATGCTCCTTTATTTCACTATGACATCTCCATATGGTCATCATTGAGAGTAAGAAGCAATTTGAGATATCAAACTCTATTTTTACAAATCGATATATGTTCAAACCATCAAAAAATTCACAAAAAAATTCCTAAAATAAGCTACCAACATAGAAGAAATTAAATTCTCATAATGTTAATGCTTACATGCACTAATAAGTTGTAATCATAATTTCTAATATATCATTTAGAAAACTTAAATTTTAATAAAAACCTCCTAAAATTCCAATATAATCCAATTTAATAGCTAATAAACAAAAAAAAATAAAGTAGCCTTTTTAAACTTAAAATGCCCTAAATTTTAATAGAAACTCCCAAAATTTCAATATATACTTGATGAATTTTTTAAACTATTTAAAAGTCAATATCTAATGAACTCCTTTTAAAATATTTAAGATTTAAAAAGTCTATTATACCCCTATTTAATACGAGATGGAAATCTATTATTATTATTTGTAACATCATCAATTTTTCCAACATCTTCAAAACCAAAAAAGAGAAAAAAACCTAAAATTTAGTTCATGCAAAAAAAAAAAAAAGAGGGGGGGGGGGGGAATGGTCCCTTGAATGGTTTGCGCGGCCTCCACAGTCCACATTACAGCCAGTTCTGAAGAAACGACATCGTTCCTCTGAATCCTATTCCTATGCGGGGTAGCGGGTGCGGTGTAGGTGACATGCAAATTGGGAAGCGAATGCCAAAGTGGAAACGGGATAAGCGGTTTACAAATTACGATCATGAAATCAGCCACGCGTCAAAATATGATTAGAAGCCACCGACAATCCAACTTTACATCTCATACGCTCATGCACATTTTTATCGAATATGCACCGCTGGATCACCGCGCGTCTATGGAACTCCACAAAGCCCTCGAAGCACCACATACCCCCTCAGTTCCACCTAGGGTTTTTTTCACTTAGAGCTCCCTTTCTCAAACCTTCTCTTTCTCACTTCTCAACCTTCCAAAACACGGCTTTGAATCGTCGGCGGCGTAGCAGGGAGGAACCAAAAGAAGAAGCAAACATGGCCGCACCTGAAGCTCCTCTCTGCTACGTCGGCATCGCTCGCCGGTCTGCTGCTTTTCGCCTCATGAAGCAAATGGTTCGTATCCTTATGGGCTATGTACGTATTTTTTTTTTGTTTGTAATTTATATTTATTTGTTGTTTGAATGGCTCGGTTAGGGATGGGAAGAAGGAGAAGGGCTTGGAAAAGATAAACAAGGGATCAAAAGTTACGTTAGAGTTAAAAACAAACAGGACACAACTGGTTCGTTCCTATTTGCTTTCTTTTTTATTTTGTTCTTTAATCTTTTTGTTTTTTTGTTTGTTTAAAGGTAGTTGATTTTTTTTTTTTTGGTGTGTAGAATGTATATATTGAATTACTTGTTAGAGAACTAAAAGAGAAGGAAATGATGAAAACTAATTTATTTAATTGTTGAAATATATGGAGCAGGGGTTGGATTAGATAAGCCTAATCCATGGGCTTTCGATACAGCTCAATTTGATAGTATTCTCAAAAGATTGAAAGTGGTGAGTATTCTTCTTTAATTTTACTTTCTCTGATTTGGCTAATACAGTGGTCATTTTGATGCGAGCTATTTTTTTTTTTTTTTTTTGCGTTCTTTGATTGTTTAGCAGCAAGCAGCGCAAAACAATAATGAAGGTATGATTGATGCCGAAAGAAAAATTCATCTTATTTTATACTTGGTAGAAGCTTATTGCTTGAGAAGTAGTTTAATTTTATTGAACAGCTGACAAGAATGAAAATCAAGTAGAAACAAAGAGCAACGTGTCTAATGACACTGATGAACAAGCTGTCAAGGCTACCCGACCACAAGGAAGGTTGGCAAACTTGTTTTATGTTGCTTTGTTACTGTATTTTTAGTGATAAGAGATTATTTCCTGTTATTTAGCTAATGTTCAATGACATTTGTTTATTTTTACTTTGTTTTGTTCATAGATATAAGAAAAGAGAGAGAGGGAAGTTTGTGCAGGCATATTCTTCAAAGGATCTTGAAGGAATTCTTGTAAGTTCTAAACTTTAATCATGTCTTATCACCTTTGCTTTCTTCCAAGTTATCTAGACTGTTAAAAATACTTGGTCGAAGCTGTGGCAATCATTTTTTTTTTCTTTTTGCATGTTTCAGTTTGTGATATTTTGTTGTCCTCTTCCTCGTGTTCTTTTCAAGATATAAAATAGTTCTATGTTACATCACGTCAAACTGTAAGAAGTCCTGTGCTTGGTTTGAAATGTTTTGCTTCTTACACGGTATTCAAATTTGAAGCGTTAATAACATCCATCTTACTTTCAACAATATTTTTGTGGTGTAGAAACACATGAGAACTCAATGTAAGAGTAAATGTCGAAAATTCATGTCTTCTTGGGTGTGGTTGCAAGTCCAGTTGTCAATATAACTGTATGTACTTGATTGATATGTTCATTGTTTCATATTAGCATGAGAGACAGAAGCCGTGTTACCTACACCATTGAGCCACCCATTTTTTTCAACAGATTCTAGATGTCTCTACTTGAGTTAGAAAGGCGGAAACACAAAGCACTTTCTAAGCATTGTTAGTCAGTAATAAATAGCTCTTCTATTCTGGTAAAAAGCTAAGTGATCTTACAACTTCATTTGCAAACTGAAGTCAGCAGTACGATGTGGTTTTTATGTTTTGTTTGATAGAATTGTCGTATCTTTTTTTAAGGTAGACCTTTTTCCCTTGTAATTAGAAAACATTTACTAGCAATTTTGGTTTAAAAAACCACTGTATATTTTCCCATGCTTGTTTTGCAATAGGCCAAAAAGGTTGAGGAGTCATCACCGGCAAATCCCGATGTGGGTGGTGAAATGGAGTTGATAGAGACAACTGAAAGTCAGGATTTTTCCACTGGAGGTAATAACTACAAGTGATTGATGAAAAACATTGGTGGTAACTCTAATTCATATCGAAAACTTTGGGTGAATTCTTGCAGTGGGTGTATTTTCCATTGCATCATATCGTTCAGAAATTTTTGTTTAGAGTCTTTATGGTCTATGCAGTAATATTGAAGGTGAAAAGCTGACTGGAGTTTTTATTTAGATTTTTTTCTCCTCAGAGTATTACCATGGACCTGAAGACCTGTCATAGTCTTTTGCTGGCAAAGGATATTGTTGGCCTCTTTCTGTAATTTGCCTTTTGCTGTTTGCTGCTGGTCGTTTCTGAGATAACTTGGGTTTTTGTGACAGGAAGCATAGCTGAAAGTGTTTCTCCGGAATGGTGGGGCCATAAATATGGATTTGTTTCTGGAGGTTTTCTGGGAGAATCTACCAGAAAGAAATCAATCAAAACTGGACAGTCTAAAAATTTGACTGAGAGAACTGTATTTTTCGAAGATGACCAAGAGAATCTCTACAAACTTTTGCAAGTATGTCTATTTACGATTCAAATTGTTTTGTATGAAAACTGCTCTAAAGCTATTTGTATTACGAAGAGAACAATTATAATTTTCCTTTTAATTTAACCCATTACCTGAAGATGAAACAATAAGAGTCTTGTGATAAGTGGTATTTTAATCTATTTGAATAAGTGTCATTTTAATCTATGTTGTTCCGACTCTTTATTTTTCTTGAAATACTAGTGTCCGGTGGATTTTTGGACATTGGTATGGGGATATGACCCTCCAAATACATGAATAAGCTTAAAAAAAGTGAACTTATCCATATTCAACGCTCATACCTGAGTCTAAGTAGCAGATTTAATTGACGGTTCTGCATACTTTTGCTGTATGTGAATCTAGTAGAGCATGTTTGGGACTGAGAGATTAGAGGAGCTTAACAGCATGTCAGATAAGTAACATATGCCTTTTATTCCTAAATTTCAGGATAAAGCCACAGCCGGAAAGCAAGGTCTGGGCATTAAAGATCGACCAAAGAAAATAGCTGGAGTTCGCTTTCAGGGGAAAAAGACATCATTTAGTGACAGTGATGATGAGAATTCTGATGATTTGGGTCCTCCAGCAAAACAAATGCGTGATAATGCCTTCGGACCAGTGAAAGCTTGTGAACCAAAATTGAAGTTGAAAAAGCTGTGTAAATGGCTTCTTCGTCAGGTAGCTGGAGAGTCATTAAAACTAAAGCAGCTGAAAGTTCTTATCGATGAACAGTCATCCGCGGTTTTTTGCAATTTTTCTTCAAAGAAGGATGCTCTTGCCTACTTGAAACAAAAGGTCTGTGTTTTGCTCTCCTTAATACCTTTGTCTTATATTAGTACATTCTGAAATTAATTTCCTTTTTTTGCTTAGGAAGAAAATGGTATCATCTCTTAATTTTTCTTTTTCTCTGGTTCTGACTACAACATTTCTTCCTTTGGAACACAGCTTGAAGGCAGTAGCAAGTTTTCTGTGGAGGGAAAGCGAGTGAGTCTTAGATCAAGAAGCAGCTGAAAAAATTTTGGTACAAATGCTAATATTTTTTAAGCGGCCTGTATATGCTGAGTACTGAATTAGTACATTATTTATATGCGTCTTCCGTTAGTGTTGCTTTTCTTGTAGTTATTCGGTTTTGTTTTCTTTTGAAATTTATGCTTCATTTTGTATTTTTGGATGATCAGCTTAATAATATAGGCATTCAAGATTGAGTTGGTGATATTACAAATTTACAATGAAGCATCAGATGGTAATTGGCTTAAGCTAGAAAAATGGTTAAAGCAAACTCATGAAAATTGGGTGGGTTCGAAAAAAGTCGGTACCTTGCTTGCTCTATCTGGCAGCCTTTTGCTTTGAGAAAAATGCTTGGAATCCGGTTGAATACATGATCTCTGCCTATCGCTGAAATCTTGCATGCTTAAAAGTAGACCATTGCAGTGATGTTGTTTAATTGGATCTGTAAATTGTAAAGCCATCCTAATTTGTGATTGGATTTCAATGAAGAAAGCACCTATTCGACCATAATTATACATCGGGCATTTGTGTTCATAATCAAGCTCTCGTAATAATTTCAGATTTATGACTGGAATGTTAGATAGCAACCGTTAATGGAAAAATCTTACCATCAATATATAAAAACTAAACGCTAGTATAAATTGAAAAATCAAGTTTTGGGAGTTAAATGGGACATAGTAAGGGCACCATAAGCAAGGTTAGCATTTTAGCTTTCTTTGATTAAACATATGAAGTAATAATTTGTACTCCCCTTCTCAACTCCTCTTACTTTGTTAATCACTACGTTACCATGTTTGATATATTAAGAGTAAAATTTTTTAATTCTATGGGAGTTGAGAGGTTGTAAAATATTTTGTATTCAATTATTATTATTTTTTATTATACAATAAAATATACGTTATCTAATCAACCTTCTTGTCGAGTCTCGGCAGGAAGATTTTCTCTTCGTTTATTTATTTTCTCACAAACTTCGAGTAATAACGTAATATTGATTTGAAAATTGGACAGAAATGTTAGGTAGGCCTCAAAACTATTTTATGACCCACATGAATCGGGTGTAATACAGGCCCAAAAAAAGAGTCCGGCGAGATTGGCCCAATGATATTACTGTAAACGACGCCGTTTTAAGGTAACAATAAATCGGTGAACGGCTGTTTTAAAGCACCTTTCCCCTCCCTCGATAGCCGCACTGTGAATTCTCCAAATGTCCAACGGTTAAAAAAAAAAAAAAATCAGAATCAATGAGAATGGAACGATGGGCGAGATTTCTCATCTGCATTTTCAGTCTTCTCTTCCTTTAAGGCAAGGTCGTTTCTATCAAGATCCTCTGGATATCGAAGCTCGAAAAGTGCGAGAAGGGTACTGACGCAAACGACTAAGTGAATTGCACCACCTAGATCGCCATCAACATGGCCGTTTCCAGCGGTTCGGTAAGTAAACTTCTTTTTATGCTGATTATTTAGTAGTGATTTTTCTTCTCAGTTTTGATGTTTACTTATCTTTAGAGCGGCGGTGAGGCGTCGATCGTGGCGGAAATAGTGGAGGCGGAGGAGAATTCGACGAACAATATGCAAACGTTACGGATTCCGCCGGTGCTAACGGTCAATAAATCCGCTGCCTACGATCTCTACGAGTTGACTTACATTCGAGTATTTTCGTGTTAGTTTTTGAAGTTTCGAGGGAAATCGAACGAAAAGAATCTCCCTCTCTCTCTCTCTCTTTTCAAAATTATTTTGTATTCAACATTTATTTTTTTAGGATGTTTCTTTTAAACCTCAAGAGTTCTATGTTAAGACACGCAAATGCGAGACAGATGCTGGTGCTAATGTTGTCAAGCTATGTGAGAGGCAAGTAACGCTTCTCATGTCATTTTTGATAGTCTTAGGATTTTCTTAGCTTATATATGAACTTAATAAATAAAGAGATTGACAGGTTTTTCTAGTATCTTTTGTAGGTTACGCAATGAGAAGGGTCACATCATCGAGCATACTCAGGTCGTTTTTTTAACTTATTGATATCATTTTCTATCTGAAAGGAATTTCATATTATGTGAACTTAACCGTTGCTTGGTTGGTCTTGTTGTAATCACAAACTGCCTAGAGTGTTTTGTCCTTTTCCATGGTGTATATGGATTAATGTTCCTAGCTTTTATTTCATATTTCTTGAAATATAGGGAAAAATTTTGCTTCATCATTCCTCTTTGTCTACAAATTTGAAATGTTTTTTAATGAACTTTAATCTTATGTCTTTCTTCTGTTCATCTTATTTAGCCTATTTCGAATGATAAATTATGTTAGTTTTGATATTGCAAAAGTTAGTGGTGTCCTTTCCTTTGTTTTAGACGGTGAAAATATCTGGTTATGCATATGTGCTACATTATGAATGATCTTTTTGGATGATTTTACTTTATTTTATTTTGAAAAACTTAAAAATTTTAGTGAACATTTGCTATATATATTTTTTAAATAGAGAAAGAAACCTTTTTGCCAATTTTTTAATTGATGAAAAATTCAATATTCTTAATGGATACACTTTGATGATAAAATGCTTGATTTTCTCATTTGTTGTCATTGTGAACTAGTAAGACAATGCCTTAATGTTGACAAGCTGACCGAAACTGAATTAACAGAAAGCAACTTTCATAATATGGTATACAGGGGAGATTTCAAAGGATAAATGAACATCTGGTGAAGCTTTCACGATCACGTTTGTCCACATTTAATGTCATCTAATATATGGTTCTGTTTGGTTGCAGAATGCAGGGTCTCATTCAATCTCTATTGGAGTGACGGAAGTTCTTAACGCAAACCTCCTTGAACTAAGGGCTGATGACCTAGATTATGTTTTCCGAATATAAATCAATCTATCATTTGAAGCAATGACCTTATGTGGAAATACAAAAGGCATTTGAATAAGATGCTTACTGCAAATAGTCTTGTCACTATACTAATAATTTCTCCTCAATTTTCCTAGTGTATACAAGAGTTGAGTATGTGGTTTCTGTGTGCGTATTTAAAAAAAAAAAAAGACTTAGGTGGATAGAATTTTTGGTTAATAAAAGCTCTTGAACTCACTTAGGTATCTAGGTTAGAAAAATTCCTTCGCTAATTGTGTTGTAGCACTGGTTAATTCTTATCATGTAGGTGAAGTATTAAAGATTATGACTGTACTTGCTAGTATATATTAATACAGTCAATAGTATAGCTCTTCTCTCCTCTGTCTGCTTCAAGGTAATTACTTCTTTCATTTGCTTGTCACCCAAAACATGTGTATCTTAAGATTATTTATGGCGATTGACATCTTTTGGTTTTCATATCTCTGCGGTTCCCCACCTGCAATGCATGTTCTTTACGTGTTGAGGTCAATATGACATAGATTTCATCTTTTTTACAGAAGTCCTGGAAAAATCATTAGTGTCACAGTTCCAACCTTTAACGCCCTCACTCAATTTGGAGTCGCCACAATTACTGCTACGAATACTGGTGCAGTAGAAGCATCATATAGCTTAACGGTGCTCAGATCCCTATTTTTGGCTATAATCTTCCATAAGCTCAAAATATGTTTCTACTAATTGAAACTAAATTCCTATTTTGACTGTGAAATTCTTACTAGATTTTACAATGTACAGATAATATTGGGTAGGATCTGTTATCTTGACTGCATAACAAAAATGCTAGGCTAGATATTTCATGGTCTTTTTTATATTCTGAAAGCCATAAAGTTTTTCTAAAACATTATTTTGACAACATAGCTTAAGAAAAACAAACTTGTTTTTTTGTGCGAGCAAAATTGTTCTTTCAAAAATGAAAAATGAACTTCAGATGCTGATATACATTGAAACAAAACATAGTAGCGTGAAGATTTTGATACTAACTGAATATATACTTATCTGAATCTGCAAACTGAACTTGAGCCTCATTTTTACTTGCAATTCACAGGAGAGGAGATATTGCCCCCTGTTATTTCATGATAGACAGAACAGTTTTGAACTCTGTACAAGAGCTTGATAAAACAAATATGTTAAAATTGTTTAGCTGTTTTCTATGAACTTTTGTTGCAGCAAGTTGCTCTTGTTCAGCTGCAATGAACTTTTCCTTGTGCAGTTTGACTGCTTAAAGGGTGTCACCTTTATAGAGGTGTTTTCTGTCAATTTTGCAGATTTGCAGATGATTTGTATAGGTTTTTTTTCATGATTCATGACATATAATGTCATTCAATGTTGAGATTGTTGCAGGAACAATTCTTCATTATGAAGCCAAAAAAAATTGCAGCTCGATCTTTTAAACTCTATCCAACAACTGATCAAGCAGCAAAATACGTTTGTTCTGGCAAAATTAACAGGATGCTTTTAAAGCGTCTTGCATACTTTTTATCTTCCCAAATATTAAGATCACCGAGATTGATATATTTCATTCAACATGCTTTTGCTTGATATGCAGCTATACTTAAGTACTCTGAATTTAAAGAAGTTGACAGAGCAGAGTGCCTGTTTAGTACTACAGCTGCTGTTGTTGACAATGGATCACAAGTGTGATAGTTTTAAGTTTATGATCTGTGTACAAGTGGTCATTTCCTTGAGATAAAAATATATGCCAACAAATGTTTTTTCTAAATGGATTCTAAATTTTCTACTTGGATGCAGTATATTTGCATTTCTTCTGTTTAAATTATTGATTGGATGATGAAAAGAAAAGTTCAGAATAATGCAAGAAGTTGAATCACTATCAGGAACATTCCAAAAGTGATGTATTTTTTGAAAATATTTGTTAAAATTTTTTGGACATTTTCTTCCTTTACTAGGTATTGAAGGGAAATGAATAAGGTTCTAAACAAATGAGAATTGGCATACTTCATTTTGCTATTTATTGAACTTCATCACATTAGCTATTTGCGTCAACCTTTTATGAGTGTGCTATTTACTACTATAGGAGTTGGAGTTTGATTATAATATCTTTAGAATTATGAGAACAAAATGTCACTTGTTGCTCTAGATTTATGTGATTTGTAATCTTGTAAACTGTGACTTTGTTTCAGATTACTCCTTTTCAACCACCAAAGACTGGCATAAATGGTTTCATTGAGTCTCTCAAAAA
>JBBYHO010000005.1:17871203-17898038 GCA_038382025.1 Adansonia gregorii
GAAAAAATTAGCAAAGATGAACTTTATGAATATTGGTCTCAAATCACCGATCAAAGTTTTGATTCTCGCCTCCAGATCTTCTTCGACATGTACGCATTATTAAACTACTATAATAATTTTTCTTTTAATTATTTCATTTTTAAATTAATAAAGCTTAAATTTCACAGTTTCTCCATAATTTTGGAAACCTTTAAATAACGATGCAATTAAAAATTGGTTAAGATAATTTTTTTGCTATTATGTAACTCATTAATATTTGAATTTCTTTTTCTAATCATATATTATATGATATTTACTTTACGATACAGGGTGGATAAGAATGAAGATGGTAGAATCACTGAGGCTGAAGTAAAGGAGGTAAATAAAGATTATTATTTGCCAAATTCTTAATAAAATTGGTTTAGGCAGCCATGTTAAACTATTTTTGTAATCCAACATTGCATAAACTATTAAATTAGCAATAAAAAAAATATTGCCCCTTCTGCTAAGATTAATTTTTTTTCTTCAAAATAAAATTGTCAGGCGGCCCTTTCGTCGTCAGAGGGAAGTAATTTAATATTTAAAGTGATGGATTAACAGAACTTGGTTACAGGGTGTCATTTGGTTTATATTATACTCAACCTTAGGTAGGTATTGAATGAACTTAAATCACAAGAAATTCTTGACACTAACTGCTCCAATCAAATTAATAAAATAAAGGAAAAAAAAAAGATTTCAATTTTCTTTGGTCTCTGACGTTAATCTTTTTTTCAAGCAAATATTTCTTATCTATAATTAGATTTATATTCATTATTCAAAGAAGTTTGACGGATGGTACCTCTAATTTTTTTTTTCCAATTTTCTTTTCGATGGTCATCATTAATAATTTTTCAGTGGGGTGGGTGGGGGCATTTTGTCTATATGTAATTATTTTTAATTAGTAATTACAATTTTTGTTGGCCTCACGATTTGATAGATTATCATGCTAAGTGCTTCGGCAAACAAGCTATCGAGATTGAAGGAGCAGGCGGAAGAATATGCAGCTTTGATCATGGAAGAGTTGGACCCTGAAAGACTTGGATACATTGAGGTGGGTCCAATATTTATATGAAATTTCCATGGCCAATTGTTTCCTTCTTTGCTTTTTGCATGATTTTTTTTTTTCATTTCGCTCTTACTTTTATATTTAATACTTTAATGTATTAAAACAAGGGATGTTCTAGAATTTAATAGATCAAGTTGAGATAATTATACTATATCAATATTATTCTTTGCAATGAGACTTCATTTTCAAATTAGGTTCCAAACTCATGAATTAGTTTCAGTAAGATTTCCAATGGAGCAACATTGACTATGAATTTTAAATATTATTAAAAAAATAAAAGAATAAATAAAATTATTTCATTGGACTTTTTCTTCCAAAGTCTGTTGTTAGGCGAAAAATGATCAATCCGGTTCTGGTTTTAGTTCAACCGTGACGAAGAACGAATAATCAAGCAAGAATAACAAGCCTTTACTGGAGACAGCTCAACTTGTGCTGGTAAACATTAATTACATTTGAGGTTGTTGAACCGTTTTTAATACTTCATTTGCTAAGTCATGCAGCTTGAGCTCGATTGAGAGGAAAAAAATATTTTTGGTTGAATATGTTCCTTTCGTATAAATAGTACACAACCCAAAAATAGAGTACTACTAGCTAGCATATTTCCATTTTAATTTATCAAACTGCATGATTTTCCATTGAGTAGTTACCTCATTTAATTTTCAGTTTCGTGTGAGTATATTTTTTTTCTTTAATTGCTTTGTCTCCATTTTATAATTAAGGATGTAAGGTAACTCTAAAATCAACTTGACAGATCACTATCTGGCCTCTGCCTTGATTTTTTTTTTCATTTGCAAATTTATGTTTTTCTTTTGTTTTACTCGTCAAAGTTGTCGAGATAAAAATTTTGAGCAAAGGGTATTGTCGTCATTTGGTCATAGATTGAAGGGGTCCTGACCAACTCTATCCAATGACTGACCGGTTTGAACTCGATGGTCCTGCCTAATGGCGGACCTGACACAGTTGGGTTCCCATGTGAGCTTTGCTTTCTGATTATTCCCCCCTCAATTAAGCGTTCCGTTCACTCATTCACGCATGCACGCGTCCTCCATTCTGCATCACTGATAGTGTAGCGAGTTGACAGAATCAAGATAATATTGTCCTTTTCACGAATAAAAATTTTCCTCATCATTTAATATTTTCTCTGCCATAATTTCATGATTTGGTGGATGATGACCGATGAAAATGATGCAGCTATGGCAACTGGAGACGCTTCTCTTGCAAAAGGACACGTATCTGAACTATAGTCAAGCCCTAAGCTACACAAGCCAAGCCCTTAGCCAAAACTTACAAGGATTAAGAAAAAAGAGCAGAATCAGAAGAATGAGCGCTAAACTTCTGTACTATTTGGAAGAAAATTGGAGGAGGATATGGGTAGTGTCATTCTGGATTGTGATTATGATAGGACTCTTTACTTGGAAGTTCCTTCAATATAAACAGAAGAGTGCTTTTCATGTTATGGGTTATTGTCTCCTCACAGCCAAGGGAGCAGCTGAGACCCTAAAGTTTAACATGGCTCTTATCCTCTTGCCTGTGTGCAGAAACACCATCACTTGGCTCAGATCCACCAAAGTGGGTCTCTTCGTGCCTTTTGATGACAATATCAACTTTCACAAGGTATGTAAACTGTATACCGACTTCTTTTTTCTCTAATACTACCATTTTTTAGCTTGTCTTTTACGTTTATCCGCCGGGTCCCAGGTGACTTTGTTGTAGAAGTCAATTTGATGGGTTAATTTCAACCATCAAAGACTATTATAGATCGTTACTTGATATTTTCGCCTTGTGAAATTAAAAAGAGACGTTACGGACAATTTAATGGGGAGCATTACACGTTGACGCAGCAAAAGTTGACAATTAAACAGATCTCAACTTTTTTTTTTTTTTGGGTTGAAGATATTAGGGTACTTTATTCTCTCTGGAGGAAAAAGAAATTGGGGTACTATGCATGAAATTAAAACCTTACAGTTTTAATATTTTTTGGCGGTGAGCAACGTATACAAACAAACAAACAAACATTATTATTATTTGTTTTACTGAATAGAATAGAATAAAAAGGAACTAGTCGTAACCAGGAGATAAATATTGGAAGGGAAAAACCTGGTCAGCTGATACTGTTCTATCAGCTATCCAACAAGGAACCATATGGATATGGGATATGCAGGATCTGAATTTGGTTAAATTCTTCTCAAAATTGGAAAATTTTCCAATCTGTGTGTGCATTAAGCCTTTGCCCACTCTGTACAGTAGAAAAAATTTCATGTTACCTGGGTTAGTTTTGTATTTAATCTTACCTAATACAATCTTTTCTTCAACCCTAAACTTTAGAAAAGAAGATAACAGGCATGTAATTAGAGTATATTTACCATTTAGGTTTACTTAGGCCAGCCGGCTCATATAGACGGGATGTGGAGGGAAATACGTGTTTAATGAATAAGTTAAAACGCTAAATTAGCCGATTAATGGTCAAGAAATGAGTTGAAAACAAGCAAATTAGCCTACAAAGAAAGCCAAATCGATGCATTGCATAATAATATTGCTACTTTTCGCTGAAGTCTATTGTCATCAAAAGTTTGAAGGTTGTCGATTTCCATCCAATTTGATCATGTTTGACGCTCTGTTCATCTCATTGAATTTATGCAGACAATAGCCGCAGCTATTGTAATTGGAGTCATTCTCCATGTCGGTAACCATCTTGCCTGTGATTTTCCAAGGCTTATCAATTCTTCCAATGATAACTATAGAAAGTTTCTAATCCATGACTTTGGAAGTCATAAACCAACGTACATGGACTTGGTAAAAGGGACTGAAGGAGTGACTGGAATTCTAATGGTTATCTTCATGACAATTGCCTTTACACTAGCAACAAGATGGTTTAGGCGGAACCTGATTAAGCTGCCCAAGCCCTTTGATAGAATCACTGGCTTCAATGCCTTCTGGTACTCGCATCACCTGTTTGTCATTGTATACGTCTTGCTCGTCATCCATGGCGAATTCCTTTATCTCGTGCACATATGGTACCGCAAGACGGTATATATTTGAATCTTTTTTTCTCAAGTGATTGCTGAAATTCTAACAGCAGGATTTTACTTCATTTTTATCTAACTGTAACTGTAGTTTAATGTATGGAATTCCTGGTTGCAGACTTGGATGTACCTAGCTGTTCCAGTTTTGTTATATGCTGGAGAAAGGACCCTTAGATTTTTCCGCTCTGGTTTCTATACTGTCAGGCTTTTGAAGGTGAGCAAAAACTCTGTCAACTGTGATACAACATAGACAACAAGTTCCCTAATCAATTAGAAACTGCTCAAAGAAAAAAGGTCGAGAACAATGGGAGAAACATTTATGAGAGACCCATTGACTGGGAAGCACAGTCTCAAGAAATTTTTAGGCTGATCAATTTACTAAATTTGCTTCCCTTTGTGATCCTTTTCCCATGAACCATGGTTTTAAATCTAAATCAGGCTGCTGTGTATTTTGATTGATGATCTTCTTGTACCTTTGCATTCTCAAAACGCAGGTTGCAATTTATCCAGGAGGTGTTCTCACATTACAAATGTCTAAACCGCCTCAATTTCGGTACAAAAGTGGACAGTACATCTTTGTCCAGTGCCCTGCTGTCTCTCCCTTTGAATGGTAAGTAAAAAATTTAAAGCATATATCATGTTTTAGGGATAGTTTTGGCCGTTTCACTTCCTCTCATGTTATTAAATTGTTTTCAGAATTTCCAGAATAAACATCTCTGGATGAAAATGGACGCAAGATAGATGAGAAGCCAATTCAATTTGTTGTCAACGATAGCCCTTTAATATGAGTAGAACCTGGTTCAACATATTTAGTTGCTTTGTAAGAATGAGAAGGAAGTCTAAAATAATAAACATTTCAATAGTTGCAGTCTTAATCAGTTTTGAGAGTGGGGGTGGTTGCATAGATCGAGAGAGCAGGGGTGTACATTTTGCATTATTCAAGTTTTTTGTCAACTCATGAGCATTTCTTTTTGTGACACCAGGCATCCATTTTCCATCACCTCTGCTCCCGGTGATGACTACCTTAGTGTTCATATCCGTCAGTTAGGTGACTGGACCCAAGAGCTCAAACGGTTATTCTCGGAGGTTTGTGAACCTCCTGTAGCTGGGAAAAGTGGGCTTCTCAGGGCTGATGAGACAACTAAGAAAAGGTATATATATTTGGCTTCTATTAATATATTCAACATTGAACATTCTCTTTTCTGGAAGCATTTAGAATGTATAGGAATTATTAAGTAATTTTCGATGAACGTGACTATCTTGTCTGAAGAACAGTTTGCCAAAGCTCTTAATAGATGGACCATATGGTGCCCCGGCACAAGACTATCGGAAGTATGATGTCTTGTTGCTTGTGGGCCTTGGAATTGGTGCAACACCATTCATCAGCATTTTAAAAGATCTGCTTAACAACATTGTCAAAATGGAGGAGCAGGCAGTAAGTAACCGTGCTAAGTTAATGAATCTGTTTTTCGTGTTCTTTGGTTAAATCATGGTTTCTCAATTGGTTTCTTTATTAAGACTTAAAATGATGCTTTTTATTTTCAGGATTCAGTCTCAGATACCAGTAGGACATCAGACTTAAGTACTGGGAGCAATGATTCAACAACTCCGAACAGAGTTTCACCAACACGAAAGAAAACTCTTAAGACGACCAATGCTTACTTTTATTGGGTAACCAGGGAGCAAGGTTCGTTTGATTGGTTCAAAGGGGTCATGAATGAAGTTGCGGAGCTTGATCAAAGGGTAAAAGAATCTACTCAACGTAATTTTTTTTTTCATTTATAATCATCTTAGAATACCTTCTGTCCGTGTTGCTAACCTGTTACTTTGAACACTAGGGTGTCATTGAAATGCACAACTATTTGACTAGCGTGTACGAGGAAGGAGATGCACGCTCAGCTCTCATCACCATGGTCCAAGCACTAAATCATGCCAAGAATGGAGTTGACATCGTTTCGGGTACCAGGGTAAGATATTTTTTGTCTGTCATTTCACATACAAAAATCATGCAATGAGACTCTGCAATCTATCTCTGTCAGCTGTGGCTCCCATGCATTACCAACAGCATGGCTGTTATAATTTTTTAAGCACAAATAACAGTTCTTCATTGCCATTATCAGGTGCGGACCCATTTTGCAAGGCCTAAATGGAAGAAAGTTCTATCTAAACTAAGTTCCAAGCATTGCAACGCAAGGATAGGTGAGTAAGCCCCAATTCTATTTAAGCAAACGAAAATGGGCAAATCTTCTCTGTATTCAAATATTGTTGTTTTTTGGTGTCAACGTGGTGGAGCAGGTGTATTTTACTGCGGGGCACCGGTTTTGGCTAAAGAACTCAGCAAACTCTGCTATGAGTTAAACCAAAAAGGTTCCACTAAATTTGAATTCCACAAGGAGCATTTCTAAGAGAGCAACAAGGGGAGTTAAAGAAGCCTTACGATTCATAGCCCTAACTCCTTTCTTTACCTAGAGAAATAAGAGTTTTTTGCAATAATAAACCCGAGAAAGCAGGAGTCACTGTACAGCCTTAGAATAGGAGAAGGAAAAAGAGCAAATATATTTCATTTAGGTCTCTATCTCTATCGTTGAATACCCAGAAAAGAGACTGAAAAAGTGAAAAAAAAAAAAAAAGAGTTAAATATGGTTTTGGGAAGTTAAATGGCTTGGAATTCAAAGATCTGGAGAGCAAGAAGAGAAGAGGGAACGAGTATGGTAAAGGTGCAGTGGAAAACTTGAGGGGCTGTTGTGACGAAGTGATAAAGGCAGGTCACGTCAGGTCAGGCAGGGCATGATTGGTAGACATTCATAGGTGGATAGATCAGAAAGAAGACAAATTTTGAAAAGCAGAGACTGGAGGGCTGAGGGTGGGTGGGATTTTGGACTGTTGGATGGGTTTTTATCTTTTTGAACTTTCCAATTTTTCCTCGGAAGAATACTTTTAGACCGTGGATGGCCATGAAGATTTGAAGCTGCTATTACCTATTATTATTAATCAGTACTTTGGCTCACGATAAGTGTCCGATCGTATGTAAATAATGTTCACATACACTTTTTGTAAGCAAATTAAACTTTCTGGTTTTACGATGTTGATCTTGATCTTCAATGCAGAGGCAAGAGAGGGTTTTAATATAATATAATATAGTTCTTGAGTAAATGTAAATGAGTACGATCATTTATATAAATATAGAATTTCCATTGATATTAGATAGTTCTTGTTAGTCAAGTAAATTTAAATACTATTATAGTTGATTTTTACAATTTGTTAATTCATTTCTTATAAATTTCTATTAAATAATTAATAATAATAGATTATCATCGTTCGCAGTCCCACAAAATACTTTATTATCTATGGACTATGGTGGTGTGGTTCCAAATTTAGAGATCCATCACAGTAACTTCAGAAACAAATATTTAAAATACTAGGCATCAGTGACATGACACAAGCAAGGAGGATTAGGATTGAGCCTCATAGCTCAATTCTATATTTAAGTTGCAGCACTTGAATTTTTAATTTTAGTACGTACGATTTTTAACGTTGTATTGTGATCATCTTTGTAAGAAAAAAATATATAGAGAGAAGCAAGAATGGTCCCAAAAATTGGGATTTGGGATGGCTTCGACAAGCTTGAGTCTCATTGTTACCAACTTAGGCTCATTTGAATGCTCAATTATTGACCTAGGCTTATTAAATAATACATTATCGTACAGTTAAAATTATATGAACTGATAAGAATTCAACAAAAAATAAAATGAAGTATTTTATTTATTTTATTTAATAACATCTAAAATCTAACAAAATCTCACCAAAAAAAAGATAAAATTAATTATTTCGGAGATAAATAATTACTAAAGAAAATGGGCTATACTTCTGCGATTAGATAGATATGGATTTAAGAAACATGAATGCACTGCATATTTCTATATATCAAAATATCTTGGATTTCACATGGATACTCAAAATGCTTCACGTAAGGCATCAATAAGTCAACGAATGTCAAGGATTACTGCCTTCCCCTTTTTTATTACGATCACAATTTAAGGCAAGCGAAACCAATATTTTCAAAGATGGCATACCCCGTACGTCGAGGAAAGCTAAAATTGTATTCGTCAACCTAGCTTAGTCGTGGACGTCGAGGAGTCCATTTCCATTGTTAAGTCCTTTTCTTGAACACCCTCATTACGCCAGGGCCAGCCATCTAGAAGGAGAAGACCCCAAGCATTGCGTACCCTTCGACGAAGTCCCTGCCTAAAATGAAGTAATCAACCCCCCACCTTGCCTCTTAATATACGCTTCTATTTGTTTCAAACTGAAAATATCTCAGCAATTCAATTTCATCACCTGTTAAAATTTCAATGTTTCAATCATGTCTAATAAATGCAAACCCGCCCAAACCTTCGCCTTGAGAGAACCAACTTATAATCCAACATAACTAGTCAAGAACTTAAAAAGAAATAGAATTTTTTCCTTGTCAAAATAAAACAAGGAAAGCAAAACAATGCAAAATGCCTGACATACGTTCTGTTTAAGACAGCAATCATCTTGATATTTGTACCAATGTTGGTGCGTATCAGGAACCCTACTTCATCACCGGCAACACCACTTCATCACCTTTCTTCGACATGAAACTGATGGCTCAAGTGACCGTAAAGAACTCAAATTTTGGTCACTTCACGAAACACAGCACCAGCCGGAGGCATTCCGATTGGCGAGGCAGCTGTTGTTAATGGCCGTGCAAGGGTTAGGCAGACCAAAAGATTCAACGTTACAGCGGATATAATTAGTTCCAGCATGTTGTCGAGCAATTAGGGCCTTGGAAGTGATATCGCTTCTGGTGTTTTGTCACTGAGAGCCAGGCAAAGTTGAATGGGAAGGCGCATTTGATGAAGGTGATGAAGAAGTAGTCTAGTGAAATGAGCCGCGCCTTGCGAATCAATTTAGGTACTTAAAGTGGAAATGATACGTTTGAAACAATTAATTTTTACTTAGATATAATTAAATGCTTGCTTCTATCAAACATGATTTTTTTTTTTTTTTTTTACACTTTGCCTCAAATTCTGCTGGAAATGGAAATTGATCAGATGCGTTTCGGAAGTCCCTGAGTGGCCAACAGCCTTTTTTGTGTGTGTGTGTGTATATATATATATATATATATAAACTCTCAAATATACAAAAAAAAAATCTTTGAATTGAGACAAATAACCCAATCTAATGAAAAACTGTTTTTATTTGACGATTGACCATTATTTATACAAAGTAAAAAAAAAATCATAATTTTGGAAGAACTCTAGAAATTAAAATTTAATTGTAAATTGCTAATAATTTATTTACATGATTAATTAATTAATTAATTCATTCATCATTTCCTTTATTGATCGAAAGGTTTCAACTTTTCCATTGAAAAGAAGGAAAACAAATTGTCGTTCTAAAAAGAAAAGTGCATTGCCAAGAGTATGTTGCACCTCATCTCCTCCTCCTAGCACCCAAATAATATAAAATCTCTTAAGCATATTTTTTTAGTCCGAGAATTAACGTCTATAATAGAAACTTCTATTAATATTATAATCTCAAACTTAATAATGAAAATTCCTTACCATTTGGCAAAGTCACAAGACCATCTAGAATGAATGTCAGAAAGTCCAACCTTAGACGCGTTTAATGCTTATTGTTTCATTCCCATTTCTATGAACCTGTTCGTACATCATTCACCATGACAAATCTGTTTATTTCTATGTTAAATCCATGTCCGAGTGACTACTGATCAGTACTATATATATCAGCTTGCGTTACTATGGTTGCCACAACCTGCTTGATCCACTTCCTCAAATTCGGTTTAAGCATCAATAAAACAAGTGATATAAAGCGATTTTTTTTTTATTTTTTTTCAGTTTTCCTTTCCTAGCTAGTAAATTACTAAAATGGCTGATAAAGAGC
Organism: Adansonia gregorii; assembly: GCA_038382025.1. Lineage (NCBI taxonomy): Eukaryota > Viridiplantae > Streptophyta > Magnoliopsida > Malvales > Malvaceae > Adansonia > Adansonia gregorii. Next base: position 17,881,242 of record JBBYHO010000005.1, read on the forward strand.
AGCAAGTGCATCCCCTAGCACCGGTTATCGAGCACCCGAGAAGTGATGAAGAATCAGCCAGTTTGCAATATTGAAAAGAGCTTAAAACAAAGAAAAGAATCAAACGCGCCGTGTATATTTGCGGCTTTTGCAGTGTTCCAAACTGCTGTCATCCTTGTTTTTGCACTCACTGTCATGCGCGTTAAGAACCCAAAGCTGAGAATCGGAACACTCACCATTGAAACAATGTAAAACTAATTACACCACCGAAGCTGATGCCGTTGCTTCATTTGATCTCAAGTTAATTGCCCAAATTAAGGTCAAAAACACCAATTTCGGCCATTACAGATTCGATAAGAACACTATAAGCTTTCTACGTGATGGAATAATAGTAGGGGAGGCAATTATTCTAGAGGCCAAGGCCAGGGCTCGTTCGATCAAAAAATTGGACGTTAAAGTGGAAGTGAACTCCAGGGCACTGGCAACCACTTCAGGACTAGGCTCTGAATTGAGTTCCAGTGTATTGACATTGAACAGCCAGGCCAAGTTGAAAGGCAAAGTGGAATTGATGAAAGTGATGGAGGAAAACAAATACCCAGAGATGAACTGTTCCATCACATTCATTATCTCAACAGGGAATCTCCAACATCTAAACTGAAAATGACAACTAAATAATTAAATATTGGTTTCGGTTCTCATTTTTTTTTGGGGGGGGGAGGGAGGAGTTAATACTTACTATACATTCGTATTCTTCAAACCATAGTACCATTATATGTGTATACGAATATCTTAACAAGCAGGATCAATTTATTTATTTATTAATTTTATTTCATTTTTTGTACATTATGCTTACTGTTTCTGGTTCTTGATTCCATTTGTTCCACATTTGTGATTCTTATCTGTATTACTCTAATCAGCGAGACTATGCTTAACTTGCAATCAGTACAAATTGAGGGGCTTAGTATCACAATTTAGTTATAGGTCCAATTAATCGGTGTTTAATACACATTAGTTAAAAATTGTTTAAAATTATATTTAATATATTTTTTTATTAAATTAAAAAATCAATTTGTTAATTACCTTTTTTTTTTCTGAATTCAATAAGTGGGACGAACGAAAAGTTTCCAATTTTTTTTGCTTTCGGGACCTGTCCAGTGAAAGTTATATTATTTACTACTAATAAAATAATTAATAAAATTATCATGATTTTAACAAAATTATATTATATCTTTGAAAACAAATAAAATAATTAATCTTTCATGGATGTCTATATATAAGCTCAAAAAATAATATGCTGTATTATTTATTATTGTTGGAAAATGTAAAACCTTTCAATAATTTTTGTGATCAATGCAAAAGCCCTTTTAATCTGATGGTGCAAACATGAAAATCAGTTTGGAGGAAGGTATGGTCTTCCACTTTTCCTTAATGCATAAGCAATGAAGGCTCTACTATTGTCCTAAAGGTAGATTACATCTGACTCGTAGATGAGTGCTTTCAAGTGTTGCAAAAGCGTTACATGTACTCTTATTATTTTTGTTAGATCTTTTTTTGTACTTTTGTTCATTATATATACGATGTTAATTTAATTTAAAATTACAATATCATTTAGATATATTTTTAAAAAAAATTAATTTTTAAAAAATATATATTAATATTTAATCTTATTAATAAAATTGAAAAATTTCTCCATAGACGAAATTTTCTATTTACTTTAATTACCTTCGCAAGCCGATATCTAATTAAAGAAAGCTTACAATTTGTGTAGTAATGGAGACTTTTCAATTGCCATGGACACGTTTTGACAACACAAAAGTCGGCTTTAATCTATCTTTTTCTTTCCTTTACAACGAATGACTGCCACATGTTACATACGACTAAGCAAAGATCTTTACTCTGCAAAGACACTGTGGGCAAATAATAAAAGAATAAAAAGGTCCCAAAGACGACCGGCGCTGCTCATCCAAAGGTTAAAATACACTTGAACACTATTCAACGAGGCTGTTGGAGAGTGGAGACCCCAGGAACTGGATTTCATATATATAGTAGTATATTGTCCGCATGTGCACAACTTGTACCAAAAATATTCCAAGAGCAAAAATCCAGGATTATCAACACCCCCCCCCTTTTTTTGTAGAAAACATTATGCAAGAAGACCCCCAAGGCAAGCCGCTGGCACCCGTTCTAGATTATCCAAGAAGCAACATGGAGTTTGGGGGGATTAATAAACCCAAAGCGTTGCGTCGAGAAGAAAAGAACAGTAAAATTGTTGTTTATATTCTTGCTATCATGGTCATCCTGGGAGCCGTTCTTTTGATTTTCGCAAGTATTTTTTTACGTGCCAGAACTCCTGGTTTCGAGATCAGATCGGTCTGGGTTAGAAATCTGAAATATGGGAATTCATCGGCTCCATCGTTTAACTTCGAACTTCTAACGGAGATCACTGTCGAGAATACCAATTTTGGGGTCTTCAGGTTTGACAACACGACCGGGAGTGTTTGGTGCGGTTCAGTAGTCGTCGGAGATATAAAAATACCTACACGCAGAGCTCAAGCTAGGGCAACTGAGAGGTTGAATGTTTCGATGGATGTGAGCTCGCTTCGGGCACCACATACAATGAACTTTAGCAGTAATATAAGTTCTGGATCCTTAGCGCTGAACAGCCATGTTAAATTGAGTGGAAAAGTGAATATTATGAACATCATGAAGAGAAGAAAGCACCCCGAGATGAATTGCTTCATGACTCTTAATTTGACAGGCCATTCCGTACATCATTTATCATGCGACTGATATGATAGGGTTTTGTAGAGTTTTCTATTGTTTCATTAAAAGGGAGAAGCGAATGTTGTTGGAAGATTAATCGAGCACAATTTTTGTTAATAGTTTATATAAAATACTTCTTCGCTTCATGATTGATGATATTGTTACCAGCGTTACTGTTTTTGTATGAATACCGACTTCACATATTGATCAGGGATGACGGGAATCGAAGTGCTTATGACTTAAGAAATCAGTCCGGTCATCAAAAAACAAGTTCATTGGCTTTAACCTGTAATTGTCATGGCCCATGAATTTGACAGTAGACGAATGGGCCACTTATAGCCGCCCCACGCTGTTGAATGCAACGATTAACTTAAAGAGCCTTTTTTTTTTTTTCCATCATTAAGTTTGGACTTATCTTCTTCCATTTACGTTTCTTCGTCATTAATTCTTGTAACATAAATATAGGGTGCCCGATGTTATTCCTATATCATGTTGGAATTAATTACTGCCAAATTAAACCCTGTTTGTGTTTTGATTCGAGATTGAGAAATGAACTGAGAGTAGGTGTGTTAATGTTCGACGTCTCGATTCAATCTTTTTCTATAAATAAATAAGAAAATAAGGAAAAATAGGATTAAAAGGGGTGTGGATTCAATATTTACCTTAATTATTACTTTTCATTAATTTTGGCCTGAACCCGGTCAATTTGCAAGAAAAAGCCATTGCAAAAAAAGATAACGAAGATAGGGTCTCGAATCTATGGAGAATTTTTACTAACACGGATCACAAATGAGATAAGGTCATATCAATTTTTAAAAAATTATTATATTAAATAATTAAATAAAATTAAACATATTTATAGATCAAGATATTTATTTAGTTAGAGCTTTAAGATCAGTTTAATCTAAATTATTATTTAATAATAAAAATATTTTTAATTAAAATTTTACTATAATATTAATATATAATTTTTTAAGTTTTTTAATTTTTATAAACAGTAAATAAGACCTTTGAGATTGGACCAAACTTTTTTCAACTTGAACAAAAAATTTAAAAATTTTTTAATCAAAATCTAGCTCGACCATAAACGCTACTGCTCATACGACCTAAAAAAAATTAAAATCTATGACCAAATTTGACCCTACCCTCCGACCTAGATTTACTGTATAAAAAAATAAAATATTGAAAAGAATTATGTTAGTTAATATTTTTAATTTTTATAATTAAATTTAATAAAAATAATATTTTATTTAATAAACGTGATTTGAACATGATCAACTTAAATAAAAAATTATAAATCTAATTTTGATCCGAGTTAAATAAAATATATTAAATTAAATAAATTATTTAATTTTTAAACAAATCTAATGAACACCTTTAATCATCTCAAAGTTCTAACATGTAGAGTTTCCATGGGATTTCTTGTCTGCTTCGCAGTCCTTAATTCTTGGTAAGCATACGAAACTTCCCTTCCTTTGACCTTTTCAATGACCCATTATGCTGTCCTGCTTCTGGCGCCGTTTTAAAGCTATGTAAAGAAATCAATTCCTGCCTGCCCCAGGGGCAAAGGCCAGGACCAGGGGTGGGATCAAAGGAAAATTCCAACCATTCAAATCAGTCCTTGTCCTAGCCCTAGTCCTAGTTCTGGTGGACAGTACTCGGCTTCTTCTAAAAGTCAGTGTGTTTAGACCAACCAAAACCAATTCCCTTCCTCAACATATGAAAAGTCACATCACATTTCTTAGACTGTCATTTTCAACTTCTTCTTCTTCTTCTTCTTCTTCTTCTGCCATAGAAAGCAAAAAAGTAAAGATGAAATTTTGTTAATTTAATTAATTAAAAAAAAGTGATTTTAAATCTTAATTATTGAAGGATAAAAAAATGAGGAAAAACTTTTTATTTAATAAATATGTTTTACAATCATATTTTTCGCTCTTTTGCCAACCAATATATTGTAAAGTTCACTCAATATAACACATAACTTCATTCGCCTCAAATCCGGAACAATTAACTTAACATTCTTTGTTGTTGCTATGCCCTTTCCTTCACACTAAAGAATGAAAAAAAATTTTGATAATTAAATTTGATGATTTTAAATACAATACAGTAAAATAATATAAAATATATAAAAAATAATAAGAAAATAGTATAAATATATTAAAATTTATATAATATAAATTTTTATCATATTAAAATATAATTAGATATATAATTATGATATAATAAAATATGATGATAAAATTATTATTATCCTCATCAGGCGTAACTGGCCTTTCACATTTACACTTAGCCATGAACCGTTTGACACGAAATTCAATATGAAGTCAGTTATGAAATGTATATTTTATTGTCCCATGCCATTCCGATGGCAGATTTCTATATGGTTAATCTTGGAAGACAACATAATTAAGAAAACAAATGAAAGAGATATTAAAAAATTGGGTAAAACGTCATGATTTTCTTCAATAAAATCTCACAGGAGCTTCTTCAATTGAATGATTTTATTCCATACTCTGTTTTAACGATAAAGAAAAAATGAAGTTAAAAAAGGCTTAGACTGTGTTATCCTAGGTAGAATTTCTTAAAGAAAGGGTCAAAGGCAGAGTAAGAGCTGCATAAAGTCAGGACGTGAGAAGGGTAAAAACGCGTTCGAGGCCAAATAAGCGGACAATTCAATACGCATCAATCCATCATTCATACTTAATTTCCTCAAAAATGCTGTAGACAAGAAACAGTAGGTAATCCCATTTGCTAAGGGTATATATTTTTATATCGATTAGCAAGCACCACCCAAAGTCACAGATTCCAGGACTTGGCAATGGCTGAGCAAGAACAGGTCAAGCCCTTAGCCCCGGCCACAATCGAAGCTCGCAGCACTGCCAATGACGATGAAGAAGCCTTGTCTCAGCAGTTGAAGTTGAAAAAGAGAATATATATCCAGTGCTGTGGATGCATCACCGCACTTTTATTAATCCTAGCCGTCGTAGTTTTGGTCCTGTTTTTCACAGTTTTTCGGATACAGGAGCCAATGATCAGGTTGAACTCCATAACCATCCAGCGCCTGGAGTTTTTACCAACCGGAAATCCCAGGACTGATGTCAACGTGACATTTTTAGTTGATGTTTCAGTGAAGAACCCCAATGCGGCTGCCTTCAAATTCGATAACGGCACCACGACGATTTACTACGGTGGCAGGGTGGTCGGCGAGGGCGTCCATTTCCATGGGAAGGCCAAGGCCAGGCGTACACTGCGGAGGAATGTGACGGTGGAAATATCTCCTTTGGAATTCCTGGCTGTTCCAAACCTCTCGACTGACATCATCATTTCAAGGGAATTGAACATAAGCAGTGACACCAGAATTTCGGGGCGGGTTGAAATTCTGAACATTATCAAGAAAAATGTTATGGTTACATTCAATTGTACCACGACTTTTAGACTCTCCGACGGTGGAGAATTTCATGGAAATATGTGCAAGCCAGAACTTTATTTCTAGAGTTAGTTAAATATACATATGATGATTGTTGAAGTTCTGATTAGTATGCAGACAGTTCGTTTAGATCGTAGTATGTTTCTTTTTCCTATGAAATTACCTGTAAAGAGTAAGAACCATTGAACTAAGAAGTAATTTAAGAAATTGCCCATTTTTGTTTTTTACTCGAAGTTGATTACGTACTTGACATAAGCAGGATTTTTTTTTTTTAATTCCAAAAGCAATATATATATTCAGAGGTAAGAGGGAAAAAAAAACATATCACCTACAATTTTTTTTCTATAATCATGTAATTATCTAATCATAATATAATTATAATTAATTAATTATATTACAGTAATTATAATTATATACTCTAAAAAAATCGGGTGTAATGCATAACATTAGATTAAAAAAATAATTATCTTATTCTATCAATTTTGTTAAAAACTTATTTAAGAAAAAAAAGCCGGTTAGAAGGCCGATGTTTTGGGTGCTTTAAACGTTCTTCAATCCTTCTGTTCTTTTCCTTGAACCTCAGTCACTTTACTGAAATGTCAAAATTCAAACTTTCTCCAGGTAATAAAGTAGCATGGTCCCATCAAGCTACATGGTTATTGGTAGAATGCATTGAATAAGAACTCAATATCGCATCAATTTGGAAATGGTGGATATCCAGGAAGTTTAGCGAAGTATGTCATAATCAAAGGAAAAAAAAAAAAGAAGGAAAAATCAAATTTCGAAGTCTGCTTTTTGAGAGTAATTATATGGTCAAATGAAGCATTCTATGGTCAAGTTTGCATGTTGTTAGTCATACTCTTGTCTTGCAAAGATGTGGAATGAGGCCCAGGAATTGAGAGTATTTGGGCCTTTTAAGAGTGAGACATTGGACATTATAAGCCGAGGTTTGGTCCAACTTTCGCTCAGGAGCTGCATCAACTTCGGCCCATACGGAAGATATGGCTTTTTCTTTGCTGAGCAAAAAGGGCAGGCATATCATTCCCGGGAGCAGCGCCAATCTTTCACCCTCAGGTGGACAACAGCATGTTCGGGGACTTTCTTTCTTTGTCAAGCCTTTTCAAGTGCATGCATATTCCATTTCTAACTTAAAAGAATGAAAAACTTTATCAGCAATCTCATTCATTTGCGTTTACTGAAATGCGAAAATTGTTTCAGTGGTTGCATAAATCATGCCTTCCCGCAAATGCAGGCTCTTGATGTTGGGGGGGTGGGTATTTGTCTCTTAAAACAGTCGCAATTTTTCATGGTTTGGCGAAATTTGTGTTTAAAACATCTATTTATGACTTCGAAAAAAACAAAGATCAAATTGCCCGTTCATGAATCACAGCCTTCTTATTGATCCCTGAATATTTAGAAAGAAAGCCATCCATGCATGCATGCTTGCTTTTTTGAGTGTATCTGTCCCCTATTGCAGTTACATTTCAGGCTAAAATCTGGTGACTTTAGGTTACGAATGAACGCCTTGCAAATTGCAAGCTCTATATATATATATATATATATATATATATATATATATATTCCCCAAAAAGAAAGAAAGGGAAAAAAAAAAAGAAAAAACTATGGTCAGTACCTGAAAGTAACTTCATCACATGAATCAGAATTTTAAAATCCGAGCATTGACATATTCTCACTCACATGCTGGAAAAGAGAAAGTTGGACTGACATATTTTGGGAAGATTCATAAAGATGCTTGCAATAAATTAAGACATATGCAGGTTATTTTCACTAGAAAAAAAAAATTTGGGAGAATTTCAAATCAGTGAAGGGAACCAGAATTATTTTATTGGCCGCTACTATATAAGATTATATTCATTGCAAAGGAAATAAAACTTATTTAAATTGTTCAATGAGTTATTAAAGTATCGATGTTACCCCTTACATTTAAGTTGAACTTTCAACTTTCTGCCATTATCATTTATTTAAAAAAAAAAAAAACAGCTAAACTTACCAAAACAAGATTATATTTTGGTGTTGTGGATAAATCCAGATGTAATTACAGTGCATATATATATATATATATATAACACTAAAGAATGCTCTAATTATTTAATTTGAAGGGAAGTCAATGGTGTTATATTAAAAGTCTAGGGAAAATAAATATAGTGTTAAGAGACAACAATGCAGGGCTTTAATAATAAATTAATTCTAAGGTTTGTCATGTCTAGACTCAATGCTCATTATCTTTTCATTAGAATTGAATTCATCACTTTTTTTTTTTACTTCCTATGCATCGCTTTTAGTTTCTACAATTCATTATTAAATCCAACTTGAACATTACTTTACAATAGATCATGGATTCTATTATTTATTCATTAATTTTCTGGGCTTCCAGTAATTAAAATTATTTTTTGTATTAGCCAACAAATGAGATTTCGTAAAACCTTTTTTCTTGCTATATATGCAAATATGGAGAAAAAAATTAAGAGAAAGAAGAATATGTTGGAGAAGCATGACAGGGAAAGAGAGAAGGGAGATAAGTTAAAAGGATTGCTTTATACTGATGTAAGTGTATACATATATATGACTTTTAATGCAGTATGCATGCATTAATTTATTAATACTTAGGGTTTTTTTTATATATATGTACGTAAAAGTAGAAATATTGAGAAACGGGAACCCAAATCTGAATGCTTCACAAACAATCCTGATTGGCACTAAACCAAGTAGTGTAAGGCAAACCTTTGATGAAATTGGGATCCTGCTGACATAACAGAAACTCTGGGAAGAAATCAAAATTGGGGACAAGATTTTATTTGAACTTGGTTTGGGTAAGCTTAGGATCCTTGTAAAACTATAAACCCAAAAACATACATGCAATGCATTGAATAGAGCTCTTTTTTCTCCCCCCCTCCCTCGACAACTAGACGCTAATTTGGTACAATTATGCCTAAAAAGGGTTGCCAAGCCAAGCCAAATCAGGGGTTGCTGATAACTCTTGTATTCTTTGTCTTCTTTTGTTTTCTTTTCTGAAGGATTAAAAAAAGGGGGAGACAGCGTGCTGCAATTGAAGTTCAAAGTTCAATCTTTTAGTTTGATTAGAAAGCCCATTTACACTTTTGTAATAAAAACACCAGTCAAAGTATTGTGCCAACATAAAAATGCCGTTATTCGGTCATTGGTTCCAGCATGCCGCTTTATACACTAAAACCAAAAGATTCTACTGCAGTCATAGACTCTAATTTATTTACATTACAAAATCACTTCATTTTCTTTTTCTTGGAATATGTTAGCTTCGGTTCTTTATGCGGTTTACCAGCAAATGAATAACAAGTCATATATATAATATACTAGCAGCTTGAGCAAGAAAAGTTAGGGTAAATAGAAGCAGCTGTTTAAACACAAACAAAAGAAAATTCATTTTTCAATGAGAGAGGAGAAATCAGAAACTTTTGCTAAGATTCTGATTACTGGCCAAAACGACAAAAGGCTTCGCCTGTAAACCATAGCACTAGCTGAGTGGGAACTGGCAAGGGCAGGCATGAGGCACTCAGCTCTCGGCAGCGCTTTTTTAGGCCCCAAGCTTGCCGCAAGGAGACAAATTGAACCTCCTTGGTTATTTTAAAACAACACAGAAAAAATGGGACGCACCGGCATCATCAACATCCACGACTTCTCCAGTTCCAAATTCCAATACCTAATTAGACCAAAGCTAAAGGAAAGAATAAAATTGCCCATGAGAGAACTCGTTTGTGGTGTGCGAGGTCCATAGACTAAAGGATAAAAAATGGTGAGATTTTTGCCGTGATAGAGATGCCAATGCTCATTGCCTTTCCTTTCCACTGTAATCTGCTGACTGCATAATCTTTAACCCTGATAATACAAATGTGCCTGTTCTTTTTCTCATGGTGAGAAAAAGAAAGGAAAAGAAAAAGAAAAAGAAAATCTCTTTTTTTACTGTTTTGGTTTCCTACTTTCCCACTTCTCTGACCACTAAAGACAGCATTTAGTCCTGACTGTGGGACCCATATTAACAAAATGCTTATCGAAAGGTACCCACATTACCGAAAACTGAATTCCAAGGCCAAAGAAAAAAAAAGGGAAAAGGAAATTTTGCTGATAATGATGGAGCCTTCATATCATAGTTGATTTTTTAAAAGATAAATAAATACAAAGATCTGATTCTTCTTTCACTTTCACAGAAAGTGGAGCTTTACATACAGGAGTAGGAGAGTCTAGAGAGCAAGACTGACTAGCTATTGGTAACCCGAATATATAAGCTACTGCTCTCTTTTCATCATCGAGTTATCTAGTAGGAAAAAAATATTTACACAGATAATCCATTAAGCTGCTGAATTAACTGACGGTGAAAACTCATTTCCTTGTCCTGAATGAATTATATAGATCCATGATTGATTTACTGATAAAGGACATATTTTCCCGCTTTTTTTTTTTTTTTTCCTTTTCCCAGTATTCATGCTTTAGCTTCATCTGGTGATGATTTTCTGGGCAAATTAATTGATTTTTCATGAGATGGGTCACTCACAGACCTTGGCAAAACGGACGACTCTGAAGAATCTGACAGAAGGAAAAAAAAAAAAAGATCAAAACTCATTTACTAACCGAAAATAAGAAAGGGGTCATCTTTAAAGTAATGAGCTTTAAATGTGATACCTTGACAGCCATTAAAGGATCTCTTGCAATGCAGGATGGCGCCTTGGATTCCATCTTGTTGCTGCAATAGAGAATCATCTCTCCTCTTAGATAAAGCCGGTGCAGGAGGAGCAGCGGCCACGGCGGAAGAGGCCGATCTGCTCTTTCCCAAATGCTTACAAACCACCCTAAGTCCTGCTGGAATATTCACCTGCTTGAGGTTCTTCCCGTTTACCTGATTCTCCCCAACCGCTACCTCCACCTCTCCCTTCTCTGTCGTCATTGCCTTCCCAGAAACCGGTTTCTCAGCCGCTGTAGACGATGGCTTTGCAGGTTTTACAGAACCCAGGCTCAACTGGCCTGAAAACCTCAACTTCTCACCGTACCTTCTTGAAACTCTAACGTAAAGAGGCTTGACTTTCTTCAAGTATTTTTGCATTACATCTTTGGAGAATTTCTTTTCATCAGGAACAGAGTCTTCAGAGCTCTGCTGTTTCTGTGACTTGGTGTTGTCTCTGGAGAACAAAGACATTTTAGTAACCTCTTCAACCTTAAATTTCACCGTAAAAAACTTGTTCTTGTTGTTATTGCTGTTTTCTTCTTGGATTGCTTCTTGTTTTTTTGGTGTAGCCGTGGGGACAGAAACAGATCCATTAGCTGAAGCCGACTCTGTTTTTCCAGTTGAGTTGAGCTTTGATTTCTTGAATCTTAACAAGAAAACTCGAAACTTGGTGGCTGATTTCAACAACGAGACATGGAATTGAGGAGGCTTTGATTCCAAAGAAGAGCTTGTCTCAATAGGCACTAGTCTTCCTTTAAAGAACAAATCATCGGAAGGTGATAGAGTTAAGTTTGGATCAGAACGGTCGCTGCTGGAGCCAGAGGACAGTGTGAAATTGAACTCTGTATCCCCATCGGAGCAGCCATCATCAGATTTTGAATCAACATCAACGTTTTGATTCTCATTTTCTTTATCCTCATCATTATCTCCTTCTTCCTCAATCTCTTCATTTTCCTCTGTTTCCTCTGTTTCATCCTCGTCAGGAACCGCAAACTCCAGGTCAAAGAAAGGCCCATCATCGTCATCGTCATCATCCGTATCCACTGCCTGATGAGCAGTCACCGCGGTCACAGTATTAGTTGTGCCACCGGCAGTGGCGGCGGAACGTGCATTAACGTAAGCATTTCCACCAGCTCTACCGGTAGTACCTCCTCCTCTCCAATACTTAAGCAAGCTAAAAGCTTCCATTGTTGGGAGAGCCAGAATATAAGAAGAACACAAATTTTGAGCCTTCCTTGGAGAAGGGTTTTTGGAGCAGATAACCCAAAAGAAGAAGTTATTTTTTAAGTGAGAGAGAGAGTGGGGAGGGCTAGGGTTAATGGGAAGTACCGAAAATGAAGTGTGACAGAGTGAACAGAGAGAGAGAGAGAGAGAGAGAGAGAGAGAGAGAAGGGCTAAGCTTAAGGAAGAGAACAATGAGACTAAAGCGAGAAAGAAAGGGAGGGAGAGCGATGCCTTTATTTTGTCACGTAATCGTACACGTGGTTGGAGGAGCCAATCAACAGGTCAGTCATGTGAGAGCAGAGAGCAGTCTGAAATTTGACAGAAGACGAGTTAATAAAAGGGCAAAGAAAACAGAGTGGAACTGTGTACGATTGTGTACACATACGATGACTTGTAGTACTAGTATTAATGAAGTTTAATACAAGTATTTAATTCATTTTTACTTGATTTTACTGTATTTTCGCCGGTAGTTGATTGGGTAAGGTAAGTTCACATCAGTTGTCACCATGTCCTCTCTGTGTTAAACTTATCTCATAGTCAGCTCTTCCATCATTCATTCCTTGAATGAGTTCAACTCGAATAAGAAAGAAATCAGAAATTTAAAAAAGAATTTACTTTTACCTTTGATTTTAACTCTCCCCTTTATTCTATGTGATGTTTTGAGTCTATAATTATACAATTTTGTGAATTTTTTTATCATCATAATTTCAAACCTCAAATCATTATGGCAATCATATGATGTATAATGTTATTATACCCCAAAATATAAGAACAGAAAAATATGAAATACAATGAGAATTCTCTTTAATTAGTATTTGGTTATGGACTTCTGTTTTTTTTTTTTTTTTGGGATAAAGCATTGTTATAATTGCAAATTCTCTCTTTGGCACGTAATGATTTTATGTTAATAGGGTCACCGACATGGTAGCTCATTAAGTTCTAATTTAGCAGGCTAATTAATTACTGTACACCATCATTAATTATTGTTATTGTTTTCATATAAATTTACACAAATTATTAGAGAAAGCAAAAAGTGAGTGGTCGAAATAATCCAGGAAGAGGGGAGAAAAGTGAAAGACCAGGCAGAGTTTTAAGAAAAACTGAAAAAAGAGAAGGTGGTTTGATTCTTGAAGCTATATATATCATCGACTGTTGCCTTTAAACTTGAGCCTCCGTCTGAGTTAAACACTTCACAACACACATTTAACTATTACAGACGAAAAGGACTGAATCCCGGGGTCCAAACCCTCCTGCAAGCTGCCTGCAGAACCGTAATTGGCTTTTAGCCTTTTACTTCGGTAGTAAAATCACGTGGCTAACATGCATGTAGGGGACCTTCTGCCGCTTTGCATAATCCCGATCAAGTCTTTCACTTGAAGAAAGCTTTGATCTCGACTCCTCAAGAGTTTTTTCAACCTGAATGTGCTAACCCTTACCCCTTCATTTTCTTTATGTGTATATATATATATATATATATATGTCTCAACAAAATAGAGCAACGTTTCCTTACACGAAGGATAAAGACTGGTTCAGCGTTTCATTCTTTCGTGTTAGAGCTTAAATGTCCATTTATGTGATAAGGGACTGACACGCCGCATCTGCCCCATTTCCATGGGGTTTATCTTCCCAAAATTGCAAAGGAGGTGACAGAGTCTGAAAGTGAAGGACAGACGGAAATAGAGATGATTGATAGCAACCGTCCGATTTATAGACGGATTAACCTCCATGGCCATGATGTTATTACTCGGAGAAGGGCCCCATAAAAGTGACAGAATAACTCGCTTTAATCTTAAATGTAAACTAACTACTAGCAGCTACCTCCAGGCTAATTAATATAGTTTTATCAATGGATTATTTATTATTAGTCTAATAGGTAGAATCAGAGATTTTTTTTTTTTTGAAGTTTTTTAAAGCTTCTGTTGCAATTTATCGAAGCAGCAACCGTCTAACCAATATTCCTACAATATTCTTCCTCATGAATCAATTACTATTCTTTAGTTTCAATCACACAAAGGTGAATTATTCAGTTCGAAACAATTCAATATATAATAAAGTAAAAATAAATGTCAATTTCATTGATATTTTATTGCCTATTGTCAAATACTCAAATACGTTAACATTCTTATTTATCGTATCACAGAGGAAATTGGCCCAAAACATTAACAACTATTTAGTGTTTAGTTTATAATAAACCTCGATCTATCTTGATATCATAAAACATTGATCTATATCCCGTTAAATAACAATATATTACCAAATTTTTTTATAATTAGATGAGTATCATGAATAAAAATCATTCGTAATCCTAATTATGGAATTCAAATTTAAATTCAAATTTAAATTTAAATCTAAATCCAAATTCAAATTATATATATATACTCTCATACCTTCGATAAAATTAGCTATGGGAAGGTTATATAAACAAAAGTAAACACTTATTTATTATTATTTAAAAATATCATCACAAAACTATTTGGTGTATATTTGTGTATGTAGGATTAATCCAATTACATATGCTTTTAAAGATAGCTTTAGACAACCTAATTATAAAATGTGGGCGAAAAATATTTCTTTAAAAGATATTATATTTTTTTAAAAAAACTAATAAATTAAAAATATAAGTTATTTTTTAAAAAATATTAAAAGACATTAAAAAAATTTGAGTAGCGTCTTAATGGGTAATTATTTCACTTTGATTGCTCTCAAATTCTCATGTAAAAGTATTAATGTTTCATTAACGATTTTGGTTTAAGTTTCATTTTAAACCCAAAGTAAAGTCCATGTTACATTTTATTTTTCAACTACACAAACTATATTGGAAGAGATTTTATAATTTGGACTAGCGAAGTTCAAGGAAGAAATAGAAAATGAAAATTATAGATACTATAAAGGATTTTTACCATTAAAAAAGGGGGAAAAAACAGAAAGGAAATATATTTAATTTTTTAACCTAATTGTGGAAGTCCTAGACTGCAAGCAATGCTTTAGCACCTTTTTTAAAGGGTCGCATTCTTTCAACAAAGCAAGTGAAAGACCTTACGTTTCAGTAGCTCTTTTAGTTTTTATTTTTATTTTTTTTTATTTTTTGTATCCTTAATCATGGAGAAAAAAAAACTAAATTTCTTATTCTTTTTATTTTTCTAGTGTTTTTACACCCAATTGATTATATATATATATATATATGGAGATGTTAGGTTTTAATTAGAACTATTACTCTAGGTTTCTAAATAACTAGAGTCACCTTTTACTTTAGTTTAGAAAAGGGATCTTATCCACTGAAAATCCCCCTAATTTCCGAACTATTTGTCTTGTTTATTGGAGGCAAAGGTACAATAGTTTGAAACCCTACCCCACAATTCATTTGTATTTGCGTCAATAAATCACATTAAACTTCGGGAAAAGAATGGTTTGTTGAAACTATACCTTGAAATATATTTTAAAACAGTTCCTAGTAAAATTATGTTGGTAATCACAGCTTTGACAGTTCTTGCTGCCACTAAATTTCCTTTTAAAGATATGGCCCATCACTTTGCTTTTCTTCCCCCTCCCCCTGAACCAAAGAAAAGAGCTTGTCGTTACTTTAACATGTTTAATATAAATGGAGTTTGCGATTTAAGTTTTAAAATTTTTCTTTCACGCATACGACGTAGCAAAATATGGTTGACAGGACGTAGATGGGCACAAATTATGGTTCATTCTTAGCATTAAAATGCTATGGGAAGAAATTACTTATAGTTAGTGCAATATAATTAACCATTCATAATCTTCAATTATATAAGCTATCCAAAATATTATATGAAATTCATACTTTTAAATGATGAATTACTATATAAATTTATTTTATAATTGAATAATTATAGTTTCATAATAAACCGAAATATTAGTGAAATGGTCCGCGGAGGGTTGGCCACTGCCTCTATAATTGCTCGGCCGGTCCTCCACAAAGATAGGATTCTTTCTTATTAGCTGCAGGTTTAGTTGATTGGTATATCATTTTCTCCTTAAGCCCAAAATACTCCATTTTCTAGTCCAGAGGTTGCAGAAGTGCAGACCATGGCTTTACCAGCCCGGAAGCCGGGCCCAGGTATTCCTAGAGAGGCCCAATTGCAAGCTTTTCTCCATTTCATTTTATAAAATGAAAAACGTTCTTGTCCACTGCTTGTGCTTTATTTCTGAACAACCTTTTTTTTTGGGTCACAATGCTTTACCTAATTGGCATTTGTCACAAGACTCACAACTCACATATACTATAGACGATTTAATCGTTACTATTTCCTGGAAAGGAAGGAAAAAAAATGGAAAATATTGCTATTAGTATATATAAGAGAAAACCAGGGACATGGTACCCAGAGCATATTCGTTGAAATGTTCATTTTTTCCCAAACAAAAAGTAACATGCCTGAAATAAATACTGTAACATTTACAAGGAAAGCTGCCATTGGCTTGAATGACAACAGTTCCCTTATTCAGATCAAAGGCTGCAGACCCTGTCCTCATAAAATAACCCTTCAACGCCACGGCTAAATTGGTCGAAGAAACTAGGAAAAGCAACTGCCAGAAATTGGCTTCAAATATGGTCAATGAACGTCTCCAGGCATTCGAAGCTGAAGTCTTTGTCATCTGGAAGCGTGTCCAAGTACAAGCTGCTATCATGAAGCCAATTAGTTAAACGAGGCCTTATATATATATA
>JBBYHO010000005.1:17912465-17934439 GCA_038382025.1 Adansonia gregorii
TTAATATTTAATTAAGTTATATATGGTATTAATATTTAATATTTAATTTATTTTTTATATAGTATTATCTATTATGATTTTTATTTTTTTAATTTATCTTATTACTTTATCACATTATTATAAGATTCTAATTACTATTACTTAAAATAATAATAATAATATTCAAAGAAAAATTTAAAATTTTACTACTAACATACATAAAATCTCAATATTTAATGAGTTTAACTGATAAAATTAAAGAAAATATGATAAATAGTGGATATACTTTATTAACATTGTTTTTCAAAACTAATGATATGATTCACTTTTTGATAAATTAATATTTTATTATATATATATATATCTATTCAAGGGTTGGGCTACTTACTAGGTCTGATTGGGTCTGGCTTAGCTTCTTGTATTTTTATATCAGATTAGCTTGACCAGACTCGAAATAGTGATTTTAAATTAATATATTTTATTTAAATTTAATTATAATAAATATAATATTAATAAAAACTATTTTTAATATGATAAACAGTAATTATGGCTTAAATATACACGTCTAGGCATGCTAAATAAGGTACTGGAATTGAGATTTTAAAAAAATTTAGATCGCAGCCCAGTCCAATCGATGAGCAAATTTGATCATATTTAAAATATAAATTACGTTTTCAATATTTAATTAAATTATTAAAAGAATATTAAAATAAAATTCATTATTAAAGTTTTTGATTTATAAAAAATTATTTAATTATAATTTCTTTATTTTTATTTTTAGTATTAAATTTGGGTCGGGTTTAGGTTCGGCTCGAATTTTTTTGAGTTCAGATCATTTCGAGTTCGGGTCATTTTAGGTTTGGGCTATTTCGGGTTTGGGCCATTAATTTTTTGGTTCAATCAGATTCGAGCTCGGGTTTTTTGGGTGAGTTTTCAGGTTCAGGTTCATTTTACGACCTCTAATTTTTGCCTTTCGGTATTGATTTCTTATCAGTTCAACAATTTCTTGATTATATTAATTATGTTGAAGCACTGGAACTATCGATTTCAGTTGAACTGATCAGTCTAATTTAATTTTTTTTATCATTGATCTTCGTTTCTGAGAATTTTTGACTTTATCTCTACGTTTA
Organism: Adansonia gregorii; assembly: GCA_038382025.1. Classification (NCBI taxonomy): domain Eukaryota; kingdom Viridiplantae; phylum Streptophyta; class Magnoliopsida; order Malvales; family Malvaceae; genus Adansonia; species Adansonia gregorii. The sequence continues at coordinate 17,913,575 of JBBYHO010000005.1, forward strand.
AATACGTATAATAAAATTTTATTTTAATGATTTATCTAAACAGCAATTAATATTTTTTTTATAAGCAAAAATAGATTCACATTACAAACTTGAAAATTAACATTTTCATAATTTTTTATGATATCGAATCAAAGGATAATCCATTAACCTAATCTTTGACCACCCCATAATAAACGTTCAAGCATAGCCGAAAGAATAAATTAACGCAACTCTGGATTCTAGGAATGGAACAGCAACATTGAAATGGCTGTTGGAGATATGCAAGGTTCTGTTAAGTGCAGAGGTTAAGATTAATAAGCTCGAATCAAATTAGTAGTGTTAATTTAAATTAATAGTATATATTTAATTTAATTAAAAGATATGAATCTACTTAATTTTAAATAAATTGAATTTAAATATAAATTTTAATTTTAAATATAACATAATAAACTCAAAAATAAATAAAAAACATAAAAAATTTTCGTTCGTTCAAGTTCGGTTTATTTATGCAATATTTCTTTTTCTATGAAAAACGACATAGTATTAGCCTATGAAAAAAAAAAAAAAAAACCTAAAAATTCTCGTTCCCCCCCCCCATTGTCTCTCTGTACCGCTTCTCCTCAATTTTCTGTCTTTTTTATGGTCGCCAGCAACTTCTTCTCCTGTGTTAGGTACCGCACCTTTAGAGACCAGTGGCGATTGGCAGGTGTGGCACGGTCGAAAAACCCCAACCGCACCTCTGAAGATCCAGCCGAACACTGTTTTGGCGGCGAGTTTGGGTATTTCGTGCCGAGCTGGAGCTAAAATCTGTTGCCGGACGGAGATAAGAATTCTTTCCCTCTGTAGTATAGCATAGTGCCTCAGAATCAATATAACCAAATTGCCCAATTTTGTTTTTGCTTTGTTTTAAGATTCCCAATACGTTATACATCAGATTTCTGTTGCTGCTTCTTCTTGTTGTTGTTGTTGTTGTAAATTAAAGAAGAAAAAAAATGGGTGACTCTGATACAAGAAAGATTAGAAATATATGCATATTAGCACATGTTGATCATGGTAAAACCACAATGGCTGATCATTTGATAGCCGCCACAGGTGGCGGTGTACTTCACCCTAAATTAGCTGGTAAACTTAGGTTTATGGATTATCTTGATGAAGAGCAAAGGAGAGCGATAACAATGAAGAGTTCTTCAATAGCTCTTCATTATAAAGACTATGAGATTAACCTTCTAGATTCTCCTGGTCATATGGATTTTTGTAGTGAGGTGTCAACTGCAGCGCGGTTGAGTGATGGTGGATTGGTTTTGGTTGATGCTGTTGAGGGTGTTCATATTCAAACTCATGCTGTCTTGCGTCAATCTTGGATTGAGAAGGTTACCCCATGTTTAGTTCTTAATAAGATTGATAGGTTGATATGTGAGTTGAAATTGAGCCCCATGGAAGCTTATAATCGATTATTGAGGATTGTTCATGAGGTTAATGGGATTATGAGTACATATAAGTCGGAGAAATATTTGTCTGATGTTGATTCTATACTTGCTGGCCCTTCTGGTGAGGTGACTGATGAGAATTTGGAATCTATAGAGGATGATGAGGAGGATACTTTTCAGCCTCAAAAGGGAAATGTGGCATTTGTGTGTGCATTGGATGGTTGGGGTTTTACAATTAATGAGTTTGCTGAATTCTATGCCTCTAAGCTTGGGGCGAGTACAGCTGCACTTCAAAAGGCTTTCTGGGGACCTCGCTATTTCAATCCCAAGACCAAGATGATTGTTGGGAAGAAGGGATTAGGTGGAGGAAGTAAGGCGCGGCCAGTGTTTGTGCAGTTTGTTCTTGAACCACTTTGGCAGGTTTACCAGGCTGCTTTGGAGCCGGATGGGGACAAAGGGACGCTTGAGAAAGTGATTAAATCTTTTAATTTGTCTGTTCCCCCTCGTGAATTGCAGAATAAGGACCCAAAGATTTTGCTTCAAGCGGTCATGAGCAGATGGCTTCCTTTGTCAGATGCAGTATTGTCAATGGTGGTGAAGTGTATGCCAGATCCAATTGCTGCTCAATCACTTAGGATTTCTCGTTTGCTTCCCAAAAGAGAGATTCTCGATAAAGAGGTTGACGCTAATGTGCTTGCAGAGGCTGATCTTGTGAGAAAGTCAGTTGAAGCTTGTGATTCTAGCCCTGAAGCACCATGTATTGCTTTTGTATCTAAGATGTTTGCAGTCCCAACAAAGATGCTTCCCCAACGGGGTCCGCATGGGGAGATTTTAAACAATTTCACTGATGAAGGTGGAACTAGTGAATCAGATGAGTGCTTCCTTGCATTTGCTAGGATCTTTAGCGGGGTTCTTACGTCAGGACAAAGAGTTTTTGTGCTTTCAGCTCTATATGATCCATTGAGAGGGGAATCAATGCAGAAGCATGTGCAGGAAGCTGAATTGCAGTCCTTGTATTTAATGATGGGTCAAGGTCTGAAGCCAGTGAGCTGTGCAAGGGCTGGGAATATTGTCGCAATTCGTGGACTTGGCCAGCATATATTAAAGAGTGCAACCCTTTCGTCCACAAGAAACTGTTGGCCTTTCTCCAGTATGGCATTCCAGGTTGCACCCACCCTAAGGGTTGCAATTGAACCCTCTGATCCTGCAGATATGGGTGCTCTTATGAAAGGTTTGAGACTTCTGAATCGAGCTGATCCATTTGTGGAGGTCTCTGTTTCATCTAGAGGAGAACATGTGTTAGCCGCTGCTGGTGAGGTTCATCTAGAAAGATGCATTAAGGATTTGAAGGAGAGATTTGCAAAGGTGAGCCTGGAAGTCTCTCCACCTCTTGTGTCCTATAAAGAGACTATTGAGGGTGATTTATCTAATACATTGGAGGATTTGAAACTGTTTAGTGCTAGCTCAGATTATGTTGAAAAAATGACTCCAAATGGAAGATGTGTCATCCGTGTTCAAGTCACGAAACTTCCATCTACACTAACCAAGGTGCTTGATGAAAGTGCTGATTTGCTCTCAGACATTATGGGAGGTAAACTAGGGCAGAGTGGTAAAAGCTTGGAAATTCATAGATTAAGCGTGGGTGAAGATGAGAGTCCAATTGAAGTACTCAGAAAACGCATTGTTGATGCTGTGGAGAGTGATTTTGTGTGTGGAAATGAAAAAGACAAGGATCAGGCTGAAAAATGCAAAGGTAAATGGCTCAAGCTTCTTCGGAGGATATGGGCACTTGGTCCAAGGCAGGTTGGTCCTAACATCCTCTTCACTCCAGATTACAAAAGGGAGAATAATGATAGCGCCATTCTTATACATGGCTCCCCTCATGTATCTCTGAGATTGGGCTTAGCTGATAATTCCAATGCTGGTAATACTGATGCTGTCACATCTTCAGATGTGACTCAACCACTCTACGTAGAAGCAGAGAGTCTGGAAAGTAGTGTGATATCTGGATTTCAACTGGCTACAGCAGCTGGCCCCTTATGCGATGAACCAATGTGGGGACTAGCATTTGTCGTTGAAGCTTATATCTCTCCATCAACTGTGCAGGCTGGTGAGTCAGAAACTAACCAACAATCCGAGCAGTATGGCCTTTTTACCGGACAGGTAATGGCAGCAGTCAAGGATGCCTGTAGAGGAGCTGTTCTTCAGAGGAAGCCTAGGCTTGTTGAAGCCATGTACTTTTGTGAGTTGAATACTCCTACTGAGTATTTGGGTCCTATGTATGCCGTGCTTGCTCGGAGGCGAGCTCGAGTTTTGAAGGAAGAAATGCAGGAAGGCTCTCCTCTTTTTACGGTGCATGCCTATGTTCCGGTTTCTGAAAGTTTTGGTTTTGCTGATGAGCTAAGGAGATGGACATCTGGGGCTTCTAGTGCCCTTCTCGTGCTTAGTCATTGGGAAGCACTACCTGCGGATCCTTTTTTCATACCGAAAACTGAAGAGGAGATAGAAGAATTTGGAGATGGATCTAGTGTTCTTCCAAATACAGCAAGAAAGCTGATTGATGGTGTGAGGCGGCGGAAGGGTCTACCTGTAGAGGAAAAAGTAGTTCAGCATGCAACAAAGCAGAGGACACTAGCTCGTAAAGTATGAAAGTTCAGATCAGAAGCCATGCCATTAACTCCACATACGTAGGCTGTAGAGTAATAGACAAATTAATTTTCAATTATCCCCCCAAAAAAAAATAAAGAGAGAGATTAATTTTCAGTGCCAATTTTCCCCTACTGAGAGCAAATGTATCACACTGTTTTTGAAATGGAAGTTCGTTTGTCGTCCTGAACATTGATCACTTGTTGTTATACAAGTAGTTGTCAACAAACTCGCTTTTCTCATTTTTTAAAAATTTTATTTTCTTGTTCTTGACGCTGATTAATTTATAGATTGTTTTATTAAGCATAGATTGTTTCTTATTTTGATTTGATTTGATTTTTTTTTTATGAAATTAAGTGTCGAGTAATGTGGTAGATACTACAATTGTCTTCTTGAAAATAACTGCAGCTAGTCTTTTGCTGTTCTGTACACCTCTCCAAGTTATGAAAAAAGGTACGGCAAGCAGTATTAATTATATTATTTACGTCGGAGTATGCAAAGCAAATAAAATTAAGGCACATTTGGATTACTAGTGAAATTGATTTTAATAGAATTTAAAATAATAATAATAAAATTAATTAATGTAATGATAAAATTAAATATTATAGTAATAAGATTAAAATTAATAGTGTGATATGTATTTGAATTTAATCATAACGTTGGTGATAAAATGAATGATAGTAAAAAAATAAAATGATCATTAAAATTATTAAATTAAAATATATATAATAAATAATTAAAAAATATTAAAATTATATTAAATAATAATATATTGAAATTCAATTTATGTTAAATAATAATTCAAAATTATTAAATTCAACTTGTATTTATATTATTTATTTTTGAATTATTTTATTCTAATTTTATAATAAAATACATATTTAAAAATAGTGGATGTAAAAATAAAGTTTTTTATTAAAAATTATAAAAGAAAAAAAAAAGGGGCGTGGGGATAAATGGGTAAAGTACCCTCCCTGTCGCGAGGGTACTTTTCCCGCTTAGCAAAACACCTTGCCAAATGACAAGTGCGGCCCGATTTGGGCTGAAAATGGCCCCAATCGGGCCGCATCGAGGCTTCATCTGATTCCAAACGGAGTTCTAAGAGACGTTATCTAACGATGGTCAAACGAAATCCCGATAATTTCTAATATTTTAATCCAATTTAACGGAGGTTCTTTCCGGATTAGATTAATTCCTGTTTGCTTATTGAGAAAATTAATGGCTTCGAAACCAAACAATCAAATGCAAGATTCCGAAAATTGATACATATGTTTTTCTTTTTCATTCACTCGTCTCTACTTGTCTAAATTTGTAGCGCAAACCCTATTATTTGCATTGGACAGGGATTTGAGAAAAGACTAATAGATGACTGCTTGGGAGATTGGGCTAATATTTATCAAAATATGCTTCCTGTTTTTTTCATTTAATCTTCATTTACTAAAACTAATTATTTTTTTATTAAATTTAATTTTTTTAGTCACCAAAATCACTATTGAAAAAAGGGATGGAATTGGCCAATCGAATCAAGAACGATGCTTAGTTCGACTTGGTACATGTTGTAGAATCAAAATTTTAGAGAATTGATAAAAACCAATAAAAAATTGAGTTTAAGCTTATTTTTAATTTTTTAAATAAAATTATATTTTATTTAATGAGATTTAAATCTATAATCCATTATATATTTTTTTAATTATTTACTATATTTAATGCTTACTTAATATTAAAATTTTTTATTTAACATTTGAATTATTTTTAATTAATTAATTTGGTTCAACCAATTTAGTACGTTGGACTAGTTGAACTGGTTTAGACTGGTTTAATTGGAAGCCTAGAGGTCTCACTATAGCCGCCGGTCTAATTTTCTAAACATTGACCAAAATTTATAATCTGAGATTTTTTTAGTTAAACTTAGGTAAAATTAAAGAATTTCTATTTATGAGAAAAGTGATGTTGTAGCAGAGCGAGCAACTTTTATTCAATTAGTTGGACTTCGAACAATACTAAGTGTGAGGGAAGCTCGTAATTTTAGACTGACATAACAAATAGAAAACATGATATGATAAGAAAAATAACACAAATTTAAATTCTATTATTGGAATTTAGTGTATTCTACGCAAATATAGTTTTCTAGGGTAGCATCTTAACTTCACTAAAAGTTGTATTTTTTTTTTTTTTGCATATCTGAATTATAGCTTTAGGAGATTCACATCGTCATCTGTTTCACTTTGGGATCTTTACTTGTGAGGTACTTAGGTGTACCTCTTGTTACAAGAAGGTTTACTATGATGGACTGTGCTCCTCTTATTGAGAAAGTATCTATAATACATTGTCGAGTTGCCAAGCAGTTGTCTTACGTGAGCATGCTTTGGTTGATATAGCTTATGCTATTTATAGATACCCCATTTTGTCCGGGCCATCATCCAAGGCATCAAGAGTCACTATTTAAGGTGTTATCCAAACCATCTAGACAAACAGGGGTCAATTATTCATCATTCCTAGCTAAGGTGGCTGCTTTTCAAGCCAAATGTGCATAAAATTCATATTTCCATAAATAGGTGACCCTTATGTACTGATATAAGGCCTCTATGTCATCAAAATCCTAAAATCCACTATTTGTATTGACACAAGAGGCCATTTGTCGATATATTTGTCCAATGTATCGATACATTAGCATTTGTATTGATGCAGAGTTCTATCGTAGCTAAAATTATGAGTTTTGGCCAAATGTATCAATTCATAAGTGGGAGTATCGATACACGTTTTAAGGTATCAATATGTATCAATACATCTTGGCAAATTTTCCTTTATGTATTGATACAAAAAGGCAAAATTTACCCAGTTGATGCCATTTTCACCTTTTTGTACCTTGACATTAAAATACAAATTTAGTCAGGTTTTTGGCAATAAAGATCATCCATATTCATACCAGCCTTAGCATTGTACTTGTGATTAGATCAATTAAATCTTTGAGGCTCAAATAGCCATGATAAGGGACATTTTCATGACTCAATGCTATTTTAGAAGGTATTTTGGTACTTTCTCATGATTCAATTGCATAAAGTGGCCTTGATCCACTGTTTTTGCTAGCAAACGGATGGAATTAAAAAATAGCTAAGTATAATACGTTGTCCATATTTGAGGTATATGCATTAAAGTCCCAAAATACCCTACTTTTTGTATTTTGTCTTCACTATTCACATAGCTATTAGGCCAAGTTTGGCTTGTTGAAAAGCGATACACATATAACTCTCACATTTTCTTAACATTTTCACCAGCCACCATCAACATCAAAACGTTCTTATCCCGTAGCTCTCCACACCACTCCTAAAAAACACCTCTAAAACACCATTGTTGAACCATTTTCGCTAGCTTTTCTTCTTGCTAACTTATAGTAATTAAGTAAAAGCTAGAAGGGTAATATCTTTGTTGGGAAAAAGCTTTTCTTTTGGGAGAAAAGCTACTGAAACATTTGATGGTATATTTTCTCAACTCATCCTTTTATGTTTGCTGCTTTTCTTATCACGTTAGTGGTCCCTTTCATGTAACCTTGACCATTTGTAGGTTCCATGCCTTTTGTTTAATGTCTTGTTCATGATTTTGTAATTTTGTCATGCGTTCATGCATAAAAATAAGTCTTCATGCTGTCATGAAATTTTCAGCATATATTGATGTCATTAAAACATCTTCCTTTATGCTCATATCATGTCTAATGCCTCTATAAACATGTTTTGTATATCCATGCATTTACTTAGCTAAAAATCATGTCTTTATGCTATCATGAAATTCCAACATGTGTTTATTTCATGGAAACACTTTTTTCTATGTTCATATCATGTTTTGTGCATTAATAAACATATGCTTATATGTTCATGCATATCCATACTCTTTTTTTTTTTTTGCATTTTTAACATGATTTTTTAATAAAAATGATTTCTTGTAGATGTTCCAGCATATTTTTATCATTTGATTCCATGTTTGAATGTTTTCTATGATTAAAAAATGCTTGCTTGCTGTTTAATCCTTATGTAAACATTTGTTTTTAAAACCTCCCCAAGTTAGGTCCATGTTTGAATAAGCAATTTGCATTTTGTTTAGGCCATTTTGGCCAACTAGATGACTTTTTTTTTTGGATTATAAGATATTCTTACTAAAAATTTTGTGAAATTCCCTTTTCAAAAAGTTATCATTTGCAATTTGACAATTTTGATTTTTTTTAAAATCCATTACCCTTTCCCTTGCACGTGCTATCAACATTGAATTAGATTCGACTTAAAAATTATTTTCTCTTTAAAAAATATTTTCTAAGATTTTTGAAATATTTTTATATTAATTCTCATCGGGTTACCTTGTCATTGGTACCTCATTTAACCCATAAAACCTTCAGACCAGTCTAAAATAAAAAAAAAAATGAGGTAGTGCGATGTTCTCCCATGTTTTAACATTTATCAGAATTAATTGATTTTTTGAAATTCTCATTTTAAGGCATTCGAGTGCCTCTAAATGAATCCAATCAATCCTATCAAGTAAAAAATAAATGTATCAACCCCTTTAGGCTCAGACCAAGGCATAGACATCTTTCAAAATTTTACCATTTTTATTCTATCGATATTTTTTTTTAAAATAAAAAATCATTGGTTTTGTCAGAAATTGTCCAAGTGTCATTCTTTCAAGAAATTACTTAACCTTTTTCAATTTAAGTCTTTTAATCCCAAAAATTACCAAAATTTTCATCTGTGGAGATACTCCAACTCCATTTTCTGAAGGGAAACTCCAACCTTGCTTTTCAAAATTTCACTTAAATCAAATTTTCTCTCACGAATTTCAATCTAAACTTATTTTTCACACTTTAGTTAACCTATGAGTCCAAACGCATCTTAAAGGTTATCGATTTGGTTATTTCTAGATAACTGATGACAATTAAAAGATACATTCCAACTGACCTTTTTTTTCCATGTGATTTATTTTGTGCAATAATATATAATTCTACCTATGCTTTACTAATACATTGCTCTTTGTGATATTTATTTTGTATTCATATTTCCAAATTATTTTTGAAAATCATAAGGCAATGTTCCGTGTTACTATCTCTCTAGTGCTTAATATGGAATATTTGATTTTTAAAACCAAATCCAGAGATCATTTTAGTAAAAAAATTTTATGTTACCTGCCTTTTCCAAGGTGCATATAAGATTTAAATTTTTCACAAAAACCTGAATTTATCATTTTACACAAATTCATGCATAAAAGGGGATTAAATCAAAATCATGACAAGTCAAAACCGAGGAAGTCGAGACCACTATAAGACATAACTAAAAGGTACTGATTTTAGGCGTCATGAAGATGTTAAAACTTTCTTACGGGTAACTAACTTTTGAACCCAACTAATGAATCTTTAGATTGTATAAACTTTAGAATCAATTTTTTGAGTTCCATAACTCAAAACATTAGTTTCAATAGGCATCCGATCATTCCTAACCTAAGTGTTCGGTGTCAAATCCAAGTGTTAGCCACTTTGTGGTGGCCATCCAAGATCGGTAGATTAGTGATTCATCTGACAGTCCCTCTTCCGTGTTACAAAAGAAGAGTCTCAGTTGAGAGAACGCTTTCTTGTCAAGGATTTTATAATTTCCCTCATATATTTAAGTTTTGTGTGCTTTTTGCTCTGTAACGATTTTTAGGGTTCATTACGAAAGTATTTAATGTAAAAAATTTTGGAGCAGGCATTTTAACCTTCCCAATCAAGAAGATATATTAGTTGTGTCTGAGGTTTTTTGAAGACAAGATGATGCAACTATAGGGTTGGAGTTGGTGTGTAAGATGAAAGTGGATGGTAGACTAGGTTTAAAGGATCTAATTAGTTAGGACAAGGCAAGCATTTTTTAACACACCTGGGCCATTCTAATTCAAGTAGGATCATTTCAATTTGCTTTAATACGGCTCGTATGCTTAAAGGAAGGTCTCTAATGCAAATGCAAAACTCCTTAAATGACAGTTGGAGTTAGAGGAAATTACTCATGGTGAAATGTTTGGCCATACAGTTTATCAACTAGCAAATAGGATAATAAACTACAGTGGGATATAAATATTCAGTGAGCAAATATGAAATGCAATTAGACCAAGAGAGGATAAGGTACCATGGTACGGCTTATTTCATTTCCCTTTCACATATCAAAGCATTCCTTGGTAGCTTGGATGGCAATCCTCAAACATATTACCAGCCAAGGATCAAATTCTCTTGAAATGGATAAACATCACAGATATTTATGAGCTATGTCATATGAATAGGAGTCCAGAGATCATCTTTTCTTTAAATGTGATTACTTAAAAAAAGATATGGGAAGATATGCGTTAGCCATACTTGATAAAAAGGCAAGTTGTTTGCTAGCAATATGCATTGTAATAGGTAGTGGCCACGCTATAAGGAAAATAACTAATCTCTATAATTATACTTTTAGCTTGGACAGTACATATGTATCTAATATGAAAAGAGAGGAACTGCAGGCAATTTAGTAATGTACAATTAACCAAAATAACATTGTTAGACAAGCTAAAGGATATGGTGAGGTTAAGGCTTACAATGCAAGAATAAGAGTAATATACTAAGTCAATGATAAGATAATTGTAGGTATGGGGAATGTAAGATTGTGTAGAGAAAAAACAAGATGAAAATGGAGAGAAAAGAACAAATAAACAAAGAACAGAATGGAAAAGGATAAAAGCAAGCAATATATTTGAAATAGAGAACAAGCTTATATATGGATATTCTACCTGAGCTTATACATTTGATGCATATTTATAGTGATAATACTTTACTATTACACCTATAACAATAAATGTCTTAAATGCAACTTACACCAAACAACAACATTAGTGGATCATATCTAGCCAAAGTCTACAATAACAAATGTCTTAACAAAATATATGCTAATAGATAAATAGCAAATGTGCCATATATTCAACACTCCTCAGCATTTTTGTGGTAACACCAATTCTAGTCCTTAATGTTTCAAACCTTGCCTTAGGTAAGGCTTTAGTTAGAATATCTGCAAGTTGATCTTTTGAATTACAATGTACTAGCTTAATTTCATTTCTTTTTGTTTCAGTTTCTCTAACCAAATGATATTTGATTTTGATGTGCTTGGTTTGGCCATGAAATACTTAATTTTTAGCCATTGCCATAGTTGACTGATTATCACATTTGATCTCAGTTGCTTTACTCTAAGTCAAGCCTAAGTCTTTCATCAATTTTCTCAGCCAAATTGCATGATTCATAGTGGCCGCAGTAGCAATGTATTTAGCTTTTGCTATTGATTGAACCACTTTTTCTTGCTTCTTTGAATTCCAGGCAAATACCTCTAAACCAAACGTAAACAAATAGTTTAGGGTGCTCTTTATATCATTACATGAGCTAACCCAATCACTATCCGTGTGCCTCAATAATCTTGTTTCGTTTAATTTTTGAAAGATGACACCAAAATCAATGGTTCTTTTATTGTACCTTAAAACCTTTTTGCCTATTTTAAGGTGTGTTTCATTTAGACAATGCATGAATTTGGAGAGAAGACTTACAACAAACATTATATTAGGTCTACTTGCAATTAGATACAGAAGAGACCCAATTAGTCTTTTGTAATCTGATTCATTCATTTTGGCAAAGTTATCTTCTTTGCCTAGTTTTTCATTTTAAGCCAAAGTTGTAGAGATTGATTTACATTTGTCCATGTTAAACCTTCATAATATGTCTTTGACATACTTCTTTTGGGAAATGAAAATTGCATCATGAATTTATGCAATTTTAATTCCAAGGAAATATGACATTTCTCCTAGATCTGTCATCTCAAAAGCTTTCATCATCTGGTCCTTGAAGTCTTGTACCAATGCTGGATTACTTTCAGTCACTAGTAAGTCATCAACATACAGGGAAACCACTAGCAAGTCATGATTGTCAGTAGTTTTGACATATAGGGCTACTTCATTAAGACTTTTCATGAATCCCAAACTGAGTAAATGTTTATCAATTCTGGAATACCAAACTCTTGGAGCTTGTTTCAGATCATACAAGGCCTTTTTGAACAAATACATTTTATCTTCCTATCCTTTGATGATGAATCCTTTAATTTGATGAATATAAATCTTCTTCTATAGATAACCATTCAAAAAAGCTAATTTAACATCAAGTTGGAAAAATTTTCAACCATTCTGTGCTTCTAAAGCAAATAGTAGCCTTATAGTGTCTAGTCTTACAACTGGAGCAAAGGTTTCCAAATAGTCAATTCTATGTTGTTGAGTGTAGCCTTTGGCCACTAATATGGCCTTGTATTTATTGATAGAACCATCTGCATTAAGTTTAATTCTAAAAATCCATTTAACTCCAATAATATTCTTGTTGTCGGGCCTGTCCACTAGTGCATAGGTTTGGTTTTTTTTTATCATCTAAATCTTTTCCATCATTGCATCTCTCCATTTCAAAGATTTGTAAGCTTCATTAAAATCAATGGGTTCAAGGATGGCCACATTTGACCTTTGATATATGTTAATAAAAGACCCGGTTCCTCTTACTAGTTCATGATCAAAGGTTTCATCTTCAGGCATAAAGTCTTTTAGCTTTTGATAGTTCAAGTTTAGAAAAATGTGCCTGGCAAGTTCTTCTTTATGCTTGTCCCAATTCCACGTAGCTGATTCATTGAATTTAATATTCCTACTCACGAATATTTTCCCAGTGAGTGGATTATAAGCTCTATATCCCTTGATGACATTGCTGTAGCCAAAGAAAATGCAAACTTCTGCTTTCTAGTCGAGCTTTTCTCTTCTGACTTCTGGAACAGATACATAATAGATACTACCAAACACTTTGAGATGTTGAATTGAGGGTTTAGTGCTATACCAGCTTTCGTATGGAGTTTTTCCTTTTAAGGCATTAGTGGGTAATCTGTTGAGTAATTAAATGGTAATGTTTGCTACTTCTATCCAGAATTTCTTGGGAAGCTTCTTTTCAAATAACATACACTGGCCATTTCCATACTAGGTCTATTCTTTTTTTCATTGACTCTATTTTGTTTTTGAGTATAGGTTGCTAAGTTGATGTTCAATATTTGTAATTTTACAAAACTCATTGCATTTGTCAGATGTGTACTCAGTACCATTATTTGACCTTATAACTTTGATTTTGCAACCACAGTGGTTTTCAATCCAAGTTTTGAATCTCTAAAATATATCTGCTACCTTAGATTTATGTTTGATGAAACAAATCCAAGACATTCTAAAAAAGTCATCTATGAATACAATGAAGTACCTACTTTCATTTAAAGAGAGTGTCCTTATGGGACACAAACATTTCTATGGACCAACTGCAACTTCTCAGAGGCTCTCTATGCCTTGTTAATTGGAAATAGATGCTTGCTTATCTTTCCAAGTTAGCAACTTTCACAAACATCGAAATTTTTTTTAACAGCAGGCATGTTAAGCACCAATTCATTTCTAAGCATGTGATTTAAGGCACTATAGTTGAAATGGCCTATTCTTTTATGCCATAAATCAGATTCGTCAATTGAACCTATGTTTACTAATGAACAACCTTGGTGTAGGTCTAAAGAGAAACATTTACCTTTCATATTAACAGTAAAAAGCTTTTGGCCAGAAAGGTCATAAATGTAGCATGTTTTATCTTTAAACATTACGGAGTAATTTTTTTCAAGCAACTGTCCAACACTTAAAAGATTTTAATCTATTTAGGAACAAATAAGACATCCAAGATGTATTTGGTATTTGATGATGTTTAACAGCCATAGTACGTTTTCCCTTGACTTCAATGCATTATCCATTCCTAACTCTGACTTTGGAATTCCAAGTTTTGTTAAGCTCTTTGAATAGCGTTATGTCAACAACCACGTGTTGTGTACATCCACTCTCAATGAGCCATGCACTAGATGAGTTTCAGTAGCATAATAGGTGGCAACAAAAACCTGTTCATCATCCTGCTGTACTGTGTTAGTAACCCTTGCTGGCTAATCTTGCTACTACTAGATTTTGTTTTTGCATACTTTTTCTACATGCCCCATCTACTTGCATAACCTGCATTGTACATCAAGTCTATACCAATAGTATTTCTCCAGGTGAGTAGTCTTCAACAGTGATAACAGAGTGAGAACTTCTTTTTTTTTCCATTGCTCTAATTTTTTTTTGTCACATTGCTTCTTTCCTTTTGTGTTAAGCATAGCTTTTTATTTCTTTGGCTATGAGTGCACCTTCTATTGGGCCTTCATGTCCAATGGCTCTTTTTTGTTCCTGAGCTTGCAAAGCATTGAAAAGTTCAACAATAGTGATCTTGATTAGATCCTTAGAGTCTTCTAGTGAAGAGATTTTTACCTCAAATCTCTCTAGTAGGCTGACAAGGAATTTCTCTATAATCCTGCTATCTGGCATCTGTTCTCTAACTAGTTTTATCTTGTTAACTATTTTCATCAGCCTATCATTGTATTCTTTAAATTTCTCTGAATCCTTTATCTTCAAAACCTCAAATTTTCTTCTGAGATTCAGCACCTGTATCCGCGTTGTTTTGTCACTGCCTTGAAATTCTTCTTTTAACATATCCTAAGCTTGTTTTACAGTATCAAAAGCCATAATTCTAATGCAATTTCATCAAAAACAGATGATTCGATGTAATTTTTAGCCTTAAACCTTTTTTGCTTTTCCTTCACTATAGTTCTTATTTGATTAATTGTTGGATTTCCTGGAAGTTGTGAAAGTTCTTTTTTATTCTCAACAACTTCCCAAAGATCAAAGGCACTCGGATACGTCTTCATTTTAAGGGCCCATATTTGACCATTTTCCCCTGAGAAAATAGGAGGTGAAGGTAGAGAACAACTACTAAAAGCCATTTTTGTTAATAAATGCTAGTTATTTTTTTAAATCACTTAACTCATAATGATTTTTAGGTCCTCTAAAACCATTAACAGCTCTTGATACCAATTGTAAGATTGTGTGGAGAAAAAAAAAAGATGAAAATGGAAAGAAATGAACAAATAAATAAAGAACAAAGTGGAAAAAGATAAAAGAAAGCAATAGACTTGAAATGGAGAACAAGCTCACGTGTGGATGTTCTACCTAAGCTCATATATTTGATGCATATTTATAGTGATAATACTTTAGTATTATGCCTACAACAATAAATGTCTTAAATGCAACTTCCGCCAAACAACAACATTAGTGGATCATATCTAGCCAAGGTCCATAAATGTCTTAAATGCAACTTACACCAAACAACAACATTGGTGGATCATATCTAGCCAAAGTCTACAATAATAAATGTCTTAACAAAAGATATGCTAATGGATAGACAGCAAATGTGTCATGTTTTCAACAGGGAATAAACTGATTAAATATTGATTCTTTTATGTGCATATTCTTAATGTAAAGCTACTTGAAACAAAAATATAATGGC
Organism: Adansonia gregorii; assembly: GCA_038382025.1. Lineage (NCBI taxonomy): Eukaryota > Viridiplantae > Streptophyta > Magnoliopsida > Malvales > Malvaceae > Adansonia > Adansonia gregorii. The sequence continues at coordinate 17,929,067 of JBBYHO010000005.1, forward strand.
TACAACCACTGACATAGTGTATTTGTAACATTTTTGTTTACTTGGACAATGAAAACCAACATATCAAAAAAAATATAAATATGATATGATTATTTGAATGCATTAAAACTTATATAGTTTGAACTATTAGAGTATCAAATTTATATAAATATATAATATCTTAAACACGATTTTAATAATAAAAGTAACATGAATACAATATAAATACTCATATTGTGAGATTTAAAAAAAAAAGTACTATACGAGGGCTTACTCTTTAGATTTCTATCAATATGCTATTTTTTTGCTCTTTTGTAGTTACCTATGTTTTAATGTAAATAAATTCTACAAACAACAAGTAATTCCATGAGCTCTATCTAAATTGCTTTCATTAATCTGATCTTAGCTTGCTGCTAGAGAATAACTCAGAAAGTACTTTGATTATTGATTGGTTGTCTATAATATTTAGTTTGATAAAAACAACTCTTCATGTGATTTTATGATCTCGTTGTTAGGCTTATATATATATTATGCATGTGATTAAGTTGGTGTCATAAGTCAAATGGCATCAATTTAATTAAAAAATTATGTAAAAATTAAATTATAATTATAATCTAAAATAAAATTAAGAATATTTTAGTCTTAAATTTTAAAAACTAATTATCTACTAAAAAAAACTATTTACTTACAAATTACTTTCCAGTTTTTAAATTTTAAATTTTTTTAAAATATTTATTTTTTGAAAAAGGATATTTTTTTTGCACCCTTAAAAGGGTGTTATATATTAAATTCTAGTTGATATTAAGCAAAATTTCAAAGGGCAAGATTCATAAGAGTAATCAATATTTTAGCCTTTTTAAGTTATGGTTATAATTAAGTAAAAAAATTCCACCTGGTAAGATGTCTAGATAAGGATTTAAGGTTTGATGATAAGCCAAGAAGATCTCTGAGGGTGCCTAAGAAGAATCCACGATATGCTAATTAAGTGGGATATCAAAATCATGAGTCTTATGAGTACTTGTTCTGTTAATTTATTTTTTATTTTACTGTTGTTCTTTTACTGAAGGACTAAGTCAATCAGTTGTTGCAAATAATAAGGTAACGGTGTTAGTATTTTAGGAGTATGTTTAGAGTAGGACGAGTCTTGTGAATATTGCTGTAAATTAGTAAAGTTTGTTATGCCTGTGTATTTAAATTCAAGTACTGAGAAATAAGAGGGGCAAGTACATTCAAACTCAAACTCTTGTGGTTTAATTCTCACCCTAAGCAGAATTATTGATAACTCATCGCAGCTTTGATTAGCATCTACCATTTGAAAATATCCCTACCAACGTGAAAGTTAACAATGTTTACCATGGATTTAAATCGTGATGGGGAACTATTTTTGTCACATTGTATCTATTGTATTTGTTGTACACAATAAATGTTATTACAATCAATTGTAGTAAATATAGACAATGATTATTAATGATGGAAAAAACTAAAACCACAAAATAATGGTCACAACATTGCTCTAACTACCACAAATTAAATGTTGTTCAGCATCAAGTTAAGAGGGTATGTTGTAAATATTTATTTGTGTTAATAAGAGCACTAATTTTTAATCAACTTCAGTAACTGTCGGCTTGGCCTATAATTTAATTTGTTTGAAAAACTTACTCAATCAGATGATCTTTTGCAGTTTTTGCTTATGCGATAATATTATGATGCTGCATAAAATCACATATAAAATCTGTGTTGCATATGTACATTAATTTACATATATGCATGAGTTATTTTCTTCTTTTGATAATATAGAGTTATAGAATTGTTGGATTGGATGTCTACTGCACTTACAATGCCTTTATACGTACTTAGTTTTAGGATAAAATCCCAATGCTAATTGACTTTCAAATCTACATCATTTTTATTGCAGCTTAACTTAAACCTATAGTAACTCAATCAACTTTGTCATCCAAAACTTCTTTATCAATAATTGAATCGATTTTGGGTTTTATTTATTATTTGTTTTGGAATATTAGTTATATATTGAAGATCATACCAACCTAATATTGAATTTATTTGGACAAAAAGAATAGTAGATATAAAATGAAACATGGAAATGAGTTAACAAAGAGAAGTGAGAACGTATCTACATTTGCTATTGAAGCTAAAGTGACAGAAAGTTAAGGATTTTGTCTTGATGATTAGCAATGGCTACTAGCTTACTAAGCTTACCTGTTTTTGATGGGGGAAACAAGCGAATGATGATGAATGGAAGCCCAGCCAAGACTAATGCAATTCAAAGCTAGGTGTTTGTCTCAATTTGATTTGATTTTAATGCATGCCTGATATCTTAATACCACTGACAATAAAAAATAATATGCACCCAAATATCCCAAACTGAAAATCGTGTCGAGGCAGATGATCTTGAGGAGGATGTTTTGGTAGCGGTAAAAGAGATAAAGCAAATAGAAAGGGAAGAAGAATATCAAAGAAGAGGAATATTTTCAAAAAGCAAAAGATGCAAAAGGTGGTGAAGTTTTGAGACTTGAGAAAAGTCCTTGATGAAGATGAAAGAGCGACATGGATGTTTGGTAAAAAAAACTTAGCGTATGTCTAATTGTGAAGATGAAGAAGTAATTGAAAGAATCAAGAGCCTTAATGATTGAAAACATGTGCGACTTTAGGTTTGCTGATGTACGTATTTTTCAGTTTTTTATGCGACATAACAATTGTTGTTTTTATAGGTTAATAATCTAAAGTGCATATCATGAGAGTTTTGAGTTCAAATACTAGTTGGATTGGTAGTTTGTCTAAATGTTCTTATTTTAAAAAAAACAAAACTAATTTTAAAGTTTAAAGCAAAGATAGTGGTGGTCCAAGCAACAATGATAGATGAAGTGGAGAAATTTTGAGTGGATAGCTTTTGGAATCATTGTAATATTGGATGGGTAAATTTGACGTTTCTAGGTAGGTCAAGAGGGCTCCTTTTAATGCAGGATAAGGCTGTTTTGACCTTGTTTGTACTGAGTCTTTTGATCGATTTCATGTTTTAAGGAGCAAATGAATTCATTGGAATTATGAATGTGTTTTCTGCGATTATTTAGATTAGTGTGAAATAAGATAGTGGAGGTAGTTGATTTTGCTGTGAACTTCTGGTTGAATAACATTGATTTGGCATGTTACACTGTAAGGTCATTTCTGGAAGGAGAGAATTGAGAAAGTGCAATTGATCGATGGTAAAGAAGACAAGGTTGTTCGGGAAAATGATAAGGTGGTAAAGTTCTTTCGTTAAGCTACTGATTTCCTGAATGATGGTAACATTCAAACAACGATTTTAAGTTTTACTACTTGTGGGGAATTCAAATCCTTCTAAAGTCCAATGTTATCTGATTATTAGTTTTTTGTCACATCCCAACAAAATTTTTCCTTGTTAAAATATGGCTCCCTTCAACATTGGATCAAAGGTATGTCTTTGGTGCCAGATTAACGATGAGGATTTTCTTCATGTTTTCTTTAAATGTGAATGCGTATATGGATTTGGTGCCAATTTGTGCAATTGTGGAATTTGAAGTGTTCTAAACCTGATTCGCTGTTTGATTTCATTTTCATTTGCATTGAGGTGTCATGTTTTGGTTTAGCTAAGGAATAGAGGTTGATTAGTTAGGCAGCAACATTGTGGACTCTGAGAATTAGTAGATCAGAACTTGTTTTCTGTTGTTGGATTTCCACTATAGAAATGAATAATATAGAGACGAAGTAAAGATTGTTTTTGCGAAGAATTGTATTAAATTTGTTAATTATTAAAATTAAAATAATTTAATCTTATCCAAATAACAATAAAAGTTCGTAAAATAAAATTAAAATTAAACAAATATTAACTACATTAACAAAGTAAAGAAATTAAGTAGGGTTTGCTTAATCAATAGTAAAAGCCAAGGACTACAATTTTCCTTTACAACTTGTTGGAATTTATTTTGTCCTCTTAACTTATTAATAATAATGAGTTGTAATCTAGAAATTCTAATTTAATTATAAGTATCTTCTGATGGTTTTATAAAAATATCTTTTTTAAACTATTTACTATATTTTTATGCAAATTGAATAAAAAAAACTCATTAAACTTAGACTCTAATTTGTTTACGTATTAGATGCTTGTTTATTCCGATCTCACATGCAAATTAATTCATTATAATAAATGAATATGCACATATGTTACTCAATCCAGTTCTAAACGCAAAATTCCCTTTTCTAAGTTCACTAGGTTTACCAAGTCAATCTAATTAGTGTCCAATCAATTATAAGCATTAAGAACAAGATTGAACAAACAACTCGGTTATTATTAATATCATAAAAGGAGAATTAAATAATCCAAATTGCATGTTGATTTTCGTTATAACCTCAGAAAAATAAATTTAATTCATTATGATTAAATAAAATATAAAATATTAGAGTTTCACTATCAATAACATTAAAAAATAAGATAAAAAGATTAAAGGAAAGCAAAAATTAAGAATTGCTTGATCTTAGCCTTCACTTTCTTCAATCCTTCTCCAATTACAAAATCTTTATGGTTGCTCTTTTCTTCAAAAATTAATGAAAAATAAAAGCTATAGAGTATCAGGAATATCTATAATTCTAATCCAAAAGTCTTATATATAGGTAAAACTTTAAAGAGAAAAAACTTGGTTTACAAATTGCTTGAACAACTTATTTTTGGAAACTATCAAACTCAATCCACTTTGCTTCTTTGTTAAGTTATTGCACTTTGAAAACTTTTTTGAGATTTGACTTACAAAAATATTAAATAACTAAATAACTTAGATATAAGAAAAATAAATAAAACTAATTTAAAAAATACTAAAAATTAAAAAAAAAACTTAAATAAAAATCTTTAAAACTTAGCTAATTTAATATAAATAATGGACTAAATAATTCTATTTTATAAAGTTTTCATTTTCCAATAGAAGGAAGTCTCAATGGAGGAGATAATGTTTTTGATTAAAATCAAGTCTTTTTAGTGGATTAGATCTAATAAGGATGGAAGCTTAATGTCTGAAGAAGTTTGGTAGAGATGCCTCGGCGTGTTTGCGATTACTGATTCGAATATAGCAAAATATCTGCGATTAAGTATGCCTTGGAGTTGTTTTAGAATTCTAACTAAGTATATTAAAAAGATGGGTCTTATTATTGAGTCAAATTTTTGTGTTGCCTTTGCTCAGCTTGATTTTCAATTAGGTCGATAGCCTGTTGGGGAAATGTCAAAATGTGAAAATGGTCAAAATCTTTACAGAAAGCAATGGTATTGCTAACTACTTTGCTAAAGCCAATGTAAATAGAAAGGAAAATTTTATTTCCTACTTGTAATTTAGTTTGTCAGTTTTTATCTTTTGTCAATCAAGCTTTTTTTTT
>JBBYHO010000005.1:17934539-17947639 GCA_038382025.1 Adansonia gregorii
AGTTTGGGTTAGGAAATCTTGGTTGGAAAAACTATGATGAAAAAATATGATTTCAAAACTTTCAAATGTTTGGCATTGCAATGAATAAGTATTGTGATGAGTTGAAATATTAAAAAAATACATATGTTTAAAATAATAAAAGTTAAATTTGAAGACAATAAAGTCAGCTTTGAAACCATAAAAGATTTATTTTCTTAGCTTTTTGGGTATGAGTTGCCATACTATTCTTTTAAACATAAAAGTCCCAATTTTTTATTTATTTAGCATTGTATTGGTGATGAAATGCAACTTTTGACCTCAAAAATTTTACCAACAATAATGCTAAATAGAGCTTTAATCATCCAATAATATTTGAATTAACGAAAAAAAAAAGAAAACAGATTTTCAACAAACTAAGACAGATTGTTTATAAATGGCTAAACCTGGTTAAGACTCGTTTGACAAAGGTTTTCCGTTTTTAGACATGTACATATACAATAAAGTTTGCTTCCATAGAAACAATGTATGTGTACTATATACGTGATAGTTGAGATAAAAAGAAATTAATTAAAAGCTTAACGCTTCAATGTCACGCTAGTTGATTTCCTTTTTGTGCTTTTAAATTGTCCGGATAAGTAATGAGTTTGGATACTTTTACCTTAAGGCAAGGCACTGCCCACTTATTGCGATACTGCTTCCACTTGGTTTTGTTTTGCATGCAAAAAAGTTACATTTACTTTTAGAGCAAAAAGCTCACCTCTGTTAAGGCTGGCTGCATTACAAGTATTTTTGTCGCTCTTGCTTTGCTTGGGTTTCATAATTCTATCCAAAAGAAAACAACAAAAATTGTGTCATTTAGGTTTTCAACCATGCTAAATTGTTGATAGATGATTCTCGACTCTTTTTTTTCTTTTTACATTGAAAATGCTAGTGTTGCGCTCCTCGAACAAGGATACAAATAAGCACCAAGTATTGAATCAAATACTCAGCATGTGATTCTCGCTTCATCAATCAACTAAAGCCAATGTCAACAACTAGACACCAGTTGACTTGAAAGCAAGTGCAATCCAATGGTTAAAAATTAATTATAATGAAATGGATCGATCCAACACTTAGATTCAAAGCTTTTCTTCTCATTAGGGCAATGGGTGCAAACTTCCTGCCAAGCCCGTTGTGATCTTGTCCAAGGATCAATTAAGGGGTGCCTCTATGACGGCCAAGGAGTTAGTGATTTTGACTGTCAGTCTAAGCTCATTTTCCTGTCAATATCCCTGTTCAAAAGTGCAATCAAATCATCAAAATTTATGCTTATCGTCGATTGACAAAGATTTATCAACATGCAAATTTGATTCATTAAAACCTCCAATATCACAGCTAAACATTTTTAATTGTTTCATTTCGTTGTTAACTTTATTTCTCAAAATAAGAGACAAACAAGGGCATAAAAACTAAAGCAAAACACATGTTCATGCATGTGCAAAACGCGGCTCATCCTAGATGTCAAAACTACCAGATATTTGTAACTCAAAATTCTCATATCTCAAATAGCATCTCACCAAAGCAGCTCTTCAATCATTAGGTTAGCAATTTTTGGTTAAAACAATTCAGTTAATTCAGTTATTTAATTAATTTTGGAAGTCATCATATTTAACTTAATTGGTTTTCGATTTTGATTTTTGAAATACTTGAATAATGAACTAAATTAGCATAGGCATAATATAACTCATAATCCTTCGAGGTTGAAGCCAATGATGTACATATAATATATGATATTACCCGATATGTATTCACAAATATAAGGTCTCAACATATAAGCCCAACAAATACACCTTATCTAAAAAAAGGAAAATTTATGATTAAAAATTGCTAAAAAAGGTTTTTGGTTTAAGTTTGCTGAAACATTTTATTTTATTTTTTTAGACTTTAACTATGTTTATTGAACAATTCATCAAAATTTATGCTTCTCGTTGATCAACAAAGATTTATAACCATGCAAATTCAATTAATTAAAACCTTTAATAGTATATCTAAATATTTTTAATTGTTCCATTTGACTGCTAACTTCATTTATCAAAATAAGAAACAAACAAAAGCATAAAAACAAAAGTAAAGCATATGTTCATGCACGTAGAAAAAGCGGCTTATCCTAGATGTCAGAACTACCAAATATTTGTAACTCAAAATTCTCATATCTCAAATCGCATCTCGTCAGAGTAGGTCTTCAATCATTGGGTTAGCGGGTTTTTGGTTAAAACAATTCAATTATTCAATTAATTTTGGAAGTGATCATGTTTAACTTGATCGGTTTTTTATTTTGATTTTTAAAATACTTGAATAGTGAATTGATTTTGTATAAGCATAATGTAAGTCATAATCCTTCCAGATTGGAGCCCATGATGCATATATAATATACGAAATTACCCTATATGTATACACAAATATAAGTTCTTGGCATATAAGCTTCGTAGATAAACCTTGTCTTTTTTTAAGTTTATTAAAACATTTATGTTTTTAAACTTTAACTATGTTTGTTGAATAATTCAATTTTTTTTATGCTTATGTTGTGGGGATTTTCTAATCGATATTATGTATAAAACCTTGATTGAGTTATTATTATAATTCAAGTGACATCAACTCAGTAGGTATAATCATAAAAAATCAAATTAACTTAGTATTTAAATAATAAATCAAGGATATTTATATCTTTTGATTTTTATTTAAAATTAATTTTTAAAAAATTTACTCCCTTCTCTTTAAGATAAGCTACCCATATTATTATATATGATTTCTTTTAAAAAAATAGTTTTTCAGGATTTTTTTCCTTCCACTCTGGTTGTGGGTGTGCAAATTTCTAGTTTAATTTTATTTGCACTTAGCATAGGAAAATTAATATATTTTGGCCTAAATGCATTAAGGCTTACAACACAACATTCTCAATTAATTCCAAAACCGAAGGGATAAACAGAATCTAATTCAGTTAATCGGTTAGTGTCTAAGTTTAGTCAATTTAGTTAATTACTACATATATTTGGTTAACTTAATTTTAAAGATTCTTTAGCAAAAATAACCAAATTGATAGTTTGCTTACCCAATTTCAATACGCAATAGTTGAATATTGCTCTAAACATATTTGGTTTAAGCTAATGTGCACAGTGACATGGACTACCAAGATGTTGAGAGATGGCTTTTGACTGCACTACCACTTACATGGTTGACAACTTGGAACAGTAAATGGATTACATGTGGCTGGGCTGTTGAAGAAGGCTCTACAAGAGTTGGTCAACTCGTGCAGCACGTGCAGCAGGTGACTCAGAGTGAGTTAACTTTGACTTCGTGTGGAAGGATCCTTGATGTTGCTAATGACGGTGCATGATGACTATCAACTATTGAGAAGACTTCATCCAATGTTGAACTGTGAAAAGAATTTCAGAAGATGCCGAAAAGTGTTTGACTACGGTGAGAGAGAATTTGACAAAAAAGAGAAGAATAAAAAAATTTAAAAAAATATTAGCTTTGATACCAAATTATAATATAAAAATTAGAAAAAAATTATATTTCTTGAGTTGGATTTTAATATGCAGTAGTAGTATAATAACTATACCCTAGTAGTTCTTATATTAAAACTATGTACATAAAAAGTAAAATTCCTAAAATAAATACACTAAAATCAGGAAGAGAATAAATAGGAACAATTTGTGTTTTCAATTATTTCTCAGCTTGAAGATTTCAAACAAAGGTAACTTGGAGTGATTAACCTTTAATTTTACTTAAAGCAACTTTTCAAGAGATAACATGTAACGTAAATTTACCGAAACAAAATAATATAAATCAATTGTGCTATTTCAATTCTAAACCTTTTTTTAAAATTTCAATGTACATCTCAAACCTCTTAAAATTTGTTTCTGAGATCTTTTTTCCTTCTATGATCAATAAAGCCCAATTAGAGTTTCTGTGTCTTATTGCATTTTAACAGTAGCAATGGCTAACTACCACCAAAGCTTAAGATGATTTTGCTAGCAACAAATATTTATGCTTTTTTCTTCTTAAGGAATTTAGCAAACTATTACGACTAATACTATTAAATCATTCAGAAGAACATTGCCATTACTTTCTTAGGTAGCAGCAACTTCTATTTTTGTCCATGCCCTGAATAAGTTTTATCCAACCAAATTTCCCCAATTTTGCTGAGAGCACGAAGCCATTGCTCTGGCATCTTTTGGTTATGACGGTTGAATGAGAAAGTTACTTGCTTCTTTAGTCAGTTACTTGATTTTACAGCACGGAGTAGGTAGGTTGACGGCCTTGCTGGTGCTGCAATGCTAGCTTCTAGAGCCACAGCACCAAGTCTGCTGATTATCTAGCATCGCAGCGCCAACACTACTATTTCATCCCTTTTTGTTCCCCAATGTTGTTACATATTGGGATCATTCAGTTGAATTGTTCACTAAAAACTGAATTTTTAATTAACCATTTCATATATAGATTTTTTTAATTAGACTTTTTACATGTAAAATTTTTATTTAAATTCCTTATGAGTAAAATTTTCAATTCAACTTTTCATATGTAGAACTTTTAATTAATCATTTCCATATATAAAATTTTTAATTAGACTTTTCACCAACAAGAATTTTAAATTAAGTTTTTTTTTATATATATAGAATTTTTAATTGAACTTTTTGTACGTAGAATTTTTACTTAAACTTGTACTATAGAATTAAGCTTTCACTCAAATTTTTTAATCAGACTTTCTGTATTTAAAAATTTTAGATGAACTCTTAAATAGAATTTTTAACCTTTTAAGCCACGGTAAGAATTTTCGTTTAGAATTTTTTCATGTAGGATTTAAAAGGGATTTTTTTTCCAGCCCAACAAAATCAAAGTTAAATTCTCAACCATGTTTCCAATTAAAGTTGAATTTTCAAACGTGTTGATAGCCATTGAATTAATTTTTGACTTTTCAAACATGTTAACAACCATTGGATTTAATTTTGATTTTTCACTGCATAGGATTAATAATTTTTTTAAGAAGTCTACTTTTTTCATTCATGGGCCTTCATCCTATATAACTAGCTAATATTGTAAGATATAGGAAGATGGTTAGTCTTCTCAAAGCAACCTAGCATAGGGATAAAAAAATATTTTATTTTGTGGTGACAATCCCATTGAAGATTCAAGCAATGACTTTCCCTAACCTTAAATGAATCCCCTCTTGCTATTCAAAGGGGTTGTTCTTCATCTTGATTATTTTTTTATCTTGAAAGAAAAGGAAAAAAAAAAGGAAATTCTTGTAAAATTTTTAAGGGAGGTAGATTTCTACCTTATTTTTTTCCTTTTCTTTTAAAAAAGTCTTTAATCATCTTTATCTTCATTCTATTTTTTTTCTTTAAGTTATTTTTATTTACTTTAATTTCTAAGTTATATAGCTTTTTTTTTTTTTTTTACATTTTAAAGCTCGATGATCCTAAGCTTAAGCTTAGCAGAATTTTAAGCCATAGCTTAAGCAGAATATTTCTTTTAAATGTTCTTGTTTATTTAATTAAGTTGTTATATTTACTTCAAGTTTACCTATTAAAGCTTGATGAGCCAAGGTCATCATGACCTATTTTGGAAGGCCAAACTATGAGCAAATTGTTTAGCATTATGTCCTTGTTATATTACTTATTCATTTAAGTGTTCTTGCTGTTTTATTCATTTAAGTTATGTTCTTACTTGCATGCTCCTTTTAATTTTATTATTGTTATATTTATTATTTATTGTGTTGTTATAAGCTTGATAATCCTAAACTTAAGCTTAGGGGATATTTGAGCCAAGGTTGTAATGACCTTTCTTTTGTGGCCAAACTTAGAGCAAGATTGTTTCTTTTAGTGTTCTTATTAATCTAATTAACTTGTTGTAATATTTACTATAAGTTGATATGCTTGATAATCCTGAGCATAGGCTTAGGTGATACCTTGAGCCAAAGATTTTCTAACCCTTGTAGTGGCCAAGCTTGAACGAAAATATTTCCTTTTAATGTTCTTGTCAATTTAATTAATTTGTTGTCATCTTATACTATTCTAAATACCCTGATATTCGATTAATTTTATTTACACATTAATATTTTTTTCTTCTATTTTCTTTATTGTTATTATTTTCATGTCCATGTTCAGGTTCATGTTTACTTTATTTTATGTTCATTGCTTATATATTTACTTTATATTTACTTCATGTTCATTTTATGGACATATTGTTACATTTATTATCTTATGTTCATATTGACATCCACTTTATTTTATTTCCATTATCATGTTTCATGCTGATATTGTGTTTACATTTGCATGTTTTAAGTGGCAATTGCGTTTTTAGGGCTAGATTTATCCAAAATATTTTATATAAGGAATCACATTTGGGGCATTTTCCACCCTTGGCTGAACCTATAATGGGTATTTTGGTAATTTTAAGTGAAGCATGCATCATTTTAGGGTGTTTTTAGCTTGAATGAACTTATAATGGGTATGTTGGTAATTTCCTAGTTCAAAATACACTATAGGAGTATTTTGGTGTTTTAGCCAAGTTTATAACCGAAAACAAGCCACCTAGGTCAAAACCGAGCTAATTAGCTTATTCTAAGTCAACTAAACTAAAATTGAGTCCTTTAAGATTATGTTAGAACTTGCATGTCAAAATATATCTACTAAAGTCATTTTAGTAATCTTACATCAAAGCCTAATCCTTTAGGGAGCCCATTCATGTCAAAACATGCCCATTAAGTCATTTTCGACTTTTCCTATCAAAATCGAACATCTAGGTTTTTATTAGTGCTTTCATGCATAAATTGAACCTTTAGTATCATTTTAATATCTTGTTTCATTAAAATTAAGTATTTAAGGTTAGGGTAGCACTTATATGTCAATAACAAACCCTTATGATCATTTTAGTCTTTTTTTTCATTAAAATCGAGTCTTCAGGGTTAGGATAGTACTTTCATGTCTATATCAAACCCTCAAGGCCATTTTAGTTTTTTCATTAAAATCGAGTTTTTAGAGTTAGGTTAGTATGAACCTTTAGGTTTTTTTTTTATTTTATTTTACTTTATTTTTGGGATTAAATGTAGTCATGAAAAGTACTTTTAGTATAATACACATTTTAACAGAAATCAAGGCAATATACACGAGTTAAAAATGGTCCACAGATTTCTTCTAGTTTATGAAAGAGTCTCATCAATGACTTTTAATAACAGGATACCTCAAAATAATGGAATCAAAAATTTATTTTTAAAAATAAAAATAAAAACCGTGTACTAGGTTTACTAGTAGCATATGAAGAATTTTTCTTCCCTCGAATAAATAAAACCCAATTCATGTCACACAGATTAATGAATTTAAGGGACTAGAATTAATTTTAATATTGAAAATTAAAATCAATTTCAGTCAATATCTAAGATAACATGTGGTTAAGAGGGATTGAGTTATGCAAGTATTGTTGGGTGCTCATTTTCTTATAATTGACTCCGAAACCCTAATTTTCTCTAGTTCAAAAGCAAATTTTGAGATTTGCTTTGCTTTTGAGGGTTTTGAAATTCTAAAAAGACAATCTCAATGAGTGATCAATCACACTTAACCCAAAAAAATTGATAATGACTTTCAATTTATCAACTATTTCATAACAGCTGTACGAGAAAATTATGCGAGCTACTCACTCCGACGACTCAATCATAATTTCACACTGAATATATTTCTCCACTTTGATATGTCGGATGACAATGCCAATTCAAAGAACTACTTCACAATTATTTCTCCCATGGGTTCAACATAAAGGTACTCATGGTTGAGTCAAGCTTGACCAAATCCTAAATCAAAAGAATTATGTTTATTCACATTCATTTTAACTTAAAAAAATTTGTTTTATTATTTAAAATAATTAGAAAAAACACTATATTATATATTTATGATTTTTTAATTAAATTTAAATAAAAATATTATTTATTACTTAAATAATAATCAAATTAAATTAAATAAATCAAAATTAGCAAAATTTATCAAAAATACAATTCAACCCAAACCAAATAAACTGAGAGTCCATCACTTCTTTCTTCTTCACTTCATTTTCGAACATTCATTTTGACATGTTTTCATATCATTGGCTTGGCTTTAGACATTGATGATGATGATGATGATAATAATAATAATAATAATAATTGTGCCCAAAAATTCTTAAATCTATCCCGATGTGATGATATCTATGTTACCGTCTATCTTTAAAAAAACCCGTCAAGTCTCACCTTTCAAATGGTGTCTTTTCATTTTGAAAAATTTGATCGACATTCATTTCTCTAATAATTTTCTTCAAGTTTGATTGCAAGTTTTTGTTTTGGTCACAGTTGATACTTTGCTTAATTTGAAAGTACCTTTGAACTGGGTTGATTGAGGCTTAGTTAACATTCCTAGAGATTTGTCAACATTCCGGCTCAACAGTTAAAGTTTATCTAGCCCGTTCGGTTTTGAATTTCTCATAGAAATTTTGTTTAAAAATTATATTAATATTTAAAATAATATTAAATTTAAAATATTAAATAAAATTTTAATATTAAAAAACATTGGAACAATTTTATCAAATCTTAGTTTAAGTAAAATCAAACTCTCGAGACCTTCGATTTATGAATAAATCTCAATTTAATTCGAGAAGTGATAAATTTATAGAATTAAATCCTAACTAAAACTATCTCACTCGAAAGCGCAGATAAAATACCAATTAAATTATATCTCTTTAATAAAGGGGAAGCCTTGAAATTTATAGGTATCAAGATCAAATATTGTAAATTATTTTTTATATAAGATAAAATAACTTTTAAATAAAAATCTAAGAAGGCAATTTAATGATGGTCGAATAATAGCTCAACCTATTCTAATGATATCCTTTTCATGAAAAATTGAGTATAAATTGGAAAAAGATTTTGGATGCAAAGAGAAACATAATGATATTAAAAAAAATTAATAATAATAATTAGAATAGCATTGAGCACTGATTTATTGTGCATTGAATACTATAAAACTTCATTGTAGGTAGTGGTGGTTAGCTGGAAACATTAATGATTCCATTATATATCATTTCATCTATAGAGTGATTGAATCACAATCTTGATCTTTTTTTCCCTCACAATTTAATAATTTATTAATTTTTTTATAAACTAATTTAATTTACAACAAGTCTAAAAAACTCTTATAATAATCTTTATCAAAGTTAACTTAACTAGAAATAGCTTTTACAAAGAGCATTAAGTTTTTTTTATTAAAACAATCTCTGCATGTAAATAAAAAAATATAAAAAAATTTTTAAAAAAAAATTAATATCATAATTATATCCAATGAAAAAGAATTAAAGGCAAACGATTTCATATTTAGCTATATCCTCAGTATAAACTTATAAAACTGAATTATGTTTAATAATTACAAATATCATAAACAATTAGCAATCCAAATATAATAAATAATTGGAAAAAAAAACTGTTGATTATTCTTTATTGTCTATATGGAATCGCAAAACTTAATTACCTACTTTTAGAAAAAAAAAAAAGTATTTTATTTTATCAAATCTGATATAAAATTTCCAAATAAAAGCGATTTAATTTTTGTTTCTAAGACTTTATCTTATTACTTGTTCTTCTTTCTATTGTTATAGTTAAATTCAAATAATCAAGAAAATTTAAAAAGTTTCTCAAATGAATTTTTTTTCTCTGCCAAAAAATAAAATTTTCTTAAAAAACCACAAAAACACGAAGACGAAAGTTAATCTATAAACTAGCGATGACATACACCAAACGTTCCAAACGTTCGGCTCTACGTAAAAAACACCGGTAATCATTTAAAACAAGACCAAAAAAAGATAGAAACTTCAAAATCAACTTACCCAAAATTCAGATCAAAGCCGCCTTAAAGATAATCCATAGTTCATTATATTAAACAAATTAAATGGTAAGCATTTAGTATAAATAGAACATCTTTTTCAAAATATATATGTATAAATAGAACATGAAAATATTGAAATTAATAGGATAAATATCTTTTTGCAATTCCTATACTATAGTCAAAAGTGCATCATAATCTTTTTATTATTAAATTAGGTATTTTTATCCTTATACATTTAAAATTAAAACAAATAAAAAAAATTAAATAGTGTTGAACGAAATCTGTTTAGATGTGATGACGTTTTATAAAATATGATGTGCAAAATTAGGTTTTTTTTTTTGTACGTTTCTTGAGTTTTGGATGAAAATTGAATTGATATAATATTTCACACATCAAATTTTATAAAACTACTTTACCATGTAAATAGATTTCATTTAACACTATTAATAATTTTTTTTATTTACTTTAATTTCAAATATATAAAGATTTAGATGCTTAGTTCAATGGTAGAGAATTAAGTACGAGCAACTAAGAAATGTTTGCTTAAAATATTAGTGTCTTCATAATGGTCGGGAAAGGAAAAACTATAATACTTTATCACATTGATTCTAGTATTTCCATATTTTATTAATTAGTGATTTTAAAATACCATTTTAACAAACTTAAATAGAAAATTTTAATCTTTCATTTAGCCAAACTTTTTCTATCTTACTATTCAATGAATTTAATTATAATATTAATAGGAAAATTAAAAACTCATAATTTATTAGCGTCCTATTAATTGGTAAAAGTCTTTATGCTGTACTATAATCACAACGTACGGACACTTAAAAGTTGAGGACTATTTTATGGTTTTTTTTATATGGTTTTATATAGTTTAGAGCTTTTTAAGGGAAATTTAATAACGTTCTGGCTAAAATACTAAAAAGTTCCTAAACAATTTTATTTCTGTAAAGTAAATTTTTATATTTTTATTATATTCAGATAAATTGTTATCTTTTAATTGTATCAAAATAAGATTTTTTAAATAAAAATTGATTTATATTAAAGGTTTATTTTGATATAAATTAAAAATTTATTTGAGTAAAAATTAAAAATTAAATATTAATTGAACTATAAATTAAAAATTTTTAAAAATTATTTTGAATATAATAAAAATATCGTAAATTATCTCTTTAAAATGGTAAGATTAAAAAAAATGCATTACTTTAACCTAATGGGTTTTAGAGGTCAAGAAGAATGATTTCTCCTCTTTATGTTGCAGTTGACTTTGGTATTTAATTTAATCACTGACTAATCAATGAAATCAAGCCAAGCATGCAACGTTTACGCATCAAATCAATTCATCGATATTTGGTGAACTAATAATTAATTAATTAATTAATGGAATGTTGTGTCCAACTACCAATCTTAAAATTTTCACTGCTTTTTGTAATGCTTCTAATCATTATATTTCTTACTAAAATTTTATTTGGGTACTAAATTCCTGCAATGATAACCCCTCAAAAGTATTGAACTTTTTAATCATAGGTAAAATGCGATGCCGGTATTTTTTTAAGGGATAATTAAACTTTTGACCCTAAACATTTAAAATTTTTCCGCTTCCAACCCTAAACGTTGGAAAATCGTTATTTCAATTTTAAAAGTATAATTAAATTGTTACAACATTAGTCCAAATGTTAATTATCAAAACGATTTACTTACGGTATATACATTTGAAATAACGGTGATTATATGGCATATGCCACATGTTATATATAATGATAAGTATACTTTTAATTTTCAATGTTTATGGGCTTTTTTTTTTTAACTTTCAATTCCTAAGTGCCTGAAATTTGCTATTTTTAAATTCTAGATGTTATTAGTAGGTTCTGCCATCTTAACTAGAGGTAACAAAAAGAGCTCGATTTTGAATCGAATACGATTTGACCAAAAGTTAATGGTCTAAACTCGAAAAAAGTCAAACTCAAAATTGTTTGAATCAGAAATGGTCTAAACCCGAAATGATCTGAACCCAAAAAAACCTAAACCTGAAGGAACCGAAAATCGAATCTGACCCAAACCCGATCTCGAATCTAATACTAAAAATAAATATAATGAAATTATAATTAAATAAATTTTTATAAATCAAAAACTTTAATTATCAATTTTATTTTAACATTCTTTTAATAATTTAATTAAGTATTAAAAACTTAATTGATATTTTATACATCATTAAACTTGCTCATGAGTCAGACCAGGTTCAGGCCTGAATTTTTTTAAAATCTCAAGCTCAGGCCTCTATTTAACTTGCTCAGACCCACCTGTTTAAAGAGAATTACTATTCTTCATATTAAAGAATACTTTTTTATTAATATTTGTAGACACATTATTTTGTCCGGGCTAATTTTCAGCAACCTGGAGCATAGACGTAAGAGTGGACGATGTCGCCCAACGAAAAAGTATTTGAGGATGTCAAAAAGGCCTAGGGATCATATCAAATGTAAATGCGAAGATGTGGCATCAAACGATGGAGTTCAAGGCATCCGGGGACAAAGGAATAAAAAAATTCACAATTTTACTTAAATGTATCGATATATGGTTCTCATGTATTGAAACAATGCTCCAACGCACCAAAAATTTGAAATGTCTCCATTTGTATCGATACAACATGTAGATGTATCGATACATAAGTCCCTGTATCGATACAGGATCTCGTGTATCGATACTAGACCATGCCAGGACCCAACCATGCATTTTGTAAAGGAATGTATCGATACAAATCAACATATATCGATACAGTGATCATTGTATCGATACAATGTTCATTGTATCGATACCATCAAGGTTTTTGGACCATATGTATCGATACATTATGCAATGTATCAATACATACAGGCCTTTTTCATGGTCCGGGCAATTTCGACTCATCTACGATTGATCCAAAACTCGATTTTAACTCATTTCTTTGCATCAGGAAAGATTAAAACACATATCAAATCATGAATTTAAACTTTAAAATTAATCAAAATATTTTTTTAGTCTAAATTGGATCAAAGGGGTCAATGTCACCATCAACCATCCTAGCTGCTGAAAGATCATTTCAGCATTTAAACCAACCACCCTATGCCCATCACATTGGTAGCATGCTGCCTCCTACAGCCACCTTATAGCCACCATACTGACATCACCTTGTCCCCCTTGAGAAATGGCCAAAAACACCTCCAATTTGGCTCCAAAAGGCTGGTATAAATGGAC
>JBBYHO010000005.1:17962187-17972338 GCA_038382025.1 Adansonia gregorii
TTTTTTTTTTTTTGGAAAATATAATTTTAAATTTAATATTTAAATATAAATATAATTAAATCAAACAGCAGTAAACGCAGGTGCACGAAGTCAGATGGCGAAAATGTTGTTCGAAGCTGGCTGGCAAGTGGGAAGGGCCTTTTCTTTCTTTGGTTTATAAAAGTCATTATAGCTATACCCTTTAACGTTTTAACAGTGTATTTAATTTATTATAATAAAAATTTTATTAAAATTATATTTTAATATATTATAATGATATAATTATATGATTCAGATAATGATTATTTTATATAATAATTTATTATCATTTTATTTTAAAAAATTATTATATAATTATTTTAAATTTTCAATAATTAATTATTTTGATCATAAGCAAAAAAAATTATTTTAAAAAATTTAAATTTTTTTAAAAAAAATTAAATTAAAGATTTAAATTTTATGATATCACTAAATCAAATTATTATATATAATTATTTTATTTTATTTTTATAAAATAATTATTTTATTATAACTTTATTTATTTTAATAAGTCAAACTTAATGTAAAATTCATAATAGTAATTTAGATTTTAATTTCGAAGTATTAGTAATTTTTCAAGAAAACCCAGACTGTTTAATCTCAAACACCGTGTGGAATTTATTTACCCATGCAGTAAATTACTACAGGAATTAAAGTTTTTAAATTTGCTAATAATACTTGCATTGCAATCACAATTTGGCGGGTGACTCAACTAAATGCTTGACAGGTAATCCAACCAAATTCCTAAAGTCTAAACACCTTTTTTTTTTTTTGTCCATGCCTCCATGGGAGATAAATTTACTACTCTCTTAAGGAGGAAGGAGAAGCCAAAATCAGAGTAAATCAATAAGAAAAAGGAGAGAGTACCCACGAAAAAGAACAAAAATTTCACTCTAGAAACTAGGCCCAGAGGCGGAAAAAAAAAAGTAAAAAGAATAAATCAAAAAATCAAGAAAAAAAAAAGCAAAGAAAACAGTAATAGTTTTGTATAAAATACTTTGGAAGGGGAGTTAGAAAGAGAGAGAGAAATGAAAAGGGAAGAAAAAAGTGGAGAAGGGGTAGCAGAAAAGGAGGAAAATTTGTGTGAAAAGTTGAATCGTAGGGTATTATTGGTAGGGAATAAGAAAGCAAGGGGCCCCTGTACTCCACTCCCTTCTTGGAAACTTTACCACCTTCAGCCTCAGCCTCAGCCTCAAGCTCTCCTTCGTCATAACAACATCCCTCCGCCTCCCGCCCCTGTTTCAGCAAGAAAGTTGGCTGCTTCCCTTTGGGAGTTCCATCAATACCTTCCTCATCATCAACCCAAAATGCATAGGGGTGCTGTCAACAACACTAATGGCCGGTACCACCAACGCCATCACCACCACAACCATCTTTTCAAGAACAAAGCCGTTGATTTTTCCCATTTCTTGGCTGATCCTTGCCCCAGCTCCGATCCTGACCTGGTATTTCCTTCTTTGTTCCGTACTTACTTCTGTTTATGTACTAGTTGTTTATGTGTATTTTTGTACTCGTATGATAATTTTCTTTTAAAGGGTTTTTTGATCAACTAGTTGGTGGGATGGATGTTGATTCGTTTGGAATTTTGGGTCTGGTAAATGATGACACCTCTTTGTCCTTGGCTTAGTTGGCTACATGGTTTGTTCTTATTCTTTTGTTATTTGGGCTGAGATGATATTTAGTTGCTTACAGTTTATGTTGATAGGACTACAGTTTTTGTCTTCATATTATCCATCTTGGTTGTTTGATTATTGTCCTGGCCAGATTTTTATTATGGCTTTTTTGTCCATAGATAGAGTGTTTCTTCTTGTTTGTTAGCTTAGATCATTGGTTTCCAATGTCCTTTATCATATTTGTTTGGGGAAAAAAATTGCTTTGAGCTTTTCATGTCAAGGGTTGTCTAATTATATGAGCAAGTATGAAATAAGTAAATGGTTTTTTTCAACTCTGTTACTGGTTTATGGTTCTGATTAATCCAATTCGCAGTTTAGTTCATGTTAGTGCCCTAGAATTGTCATTCTCTGTCAGCATTCTATCTGTTGTCTGCCAACACCATTTTTTAATTTTGTTTGCTAACTGATTATTATTTTAACCCAAAAAAAAAAAAGAAAATGAAGCATTGAATTGAGGATTAATACTGGAAAATCTGGTGTTGTTTGGTGAAGCAGTTATTTGGTAGTTGGGTGGTTCCTCATAACTCTGTTATGGGGAGCCCGAGGGAACTTGCCACTTTAAACATTCAATATCTTATTGTAATTAGCATTAAGTTTTGAGATTTCTCAAGGGTGTTGAGTATTTTATGAATCCTAACTTTTGAATAGTAACGTAGTAATTTTCTGTGACCCTTAACTTATATTTCTTGTCTATGATGGTTAAACTGTACTGTAGATTTGGCAGAAGTTGGTTTACAATGAAGAGTGAGAATCATTTAAGTGATAATAATTACGAAAAGATGACCCAAAAATGTATTAGTTGATTTAATAGTCTTTGGTGGCTTCAAGATGATGTCTTTAGCCACTTCTAAGAACAAAGCTATAGACGTTACTGGTAGAGCAGTAACTTCTGTCACTAATTATTTCTATTTTATTTGTTATATCAGCCAGAGAGTTCAAGCAGTTTGAGGAGGCATATTGCTCAAACACTTATGAAACACCATCGATCTATTGAAAGAAAAAACCATGCCCTACAGCCTGTATCTCCTGCAAGTTATGGCAGTTCAATGGAGGTAAATTTTCTTTTTCTTCCTACTGAAAAAGGTACTATGTGATTTTTTTCCGGGGATAATTAAAAGTTTTATTTATCCAAGGAGCAGCAGATGCTGCTACAGTCATTACAGGACTGCATCTGCAGTCTTGTCTGAGAAACCTAGGGTTGCAAAGCCCTAAGCAGAAGGAAGAATATTTGATCTGAAATTGTTACTTCAACTGAAGCTACTTGACTTAGAGTAAGGGAAGCATGATTATTAGGAGTCCTGTGTACGAAGACAAGCTTGAGCCATGCAGCCTCATTGGTTCATATTGGTTATAGTCTGACTAGTGTCTCTTTTTAGTCTCTGCCTCAAATTTGACTCTTTATGTTATTCTGTTTGGTTCTAAGTTGATGGATAGCATGGTAGGGTGTTAATGGTGTCTTAGTTCTTTGTTTACATAATACCTTACGTTTTATTCCAGTCATGGAAATATGTAGCATGCTGGTCTTTGCAAACATTTCAGAATTGACTAAGTAGGGTGTTATTGGAGATGAAAACCATCATGAACAACATTTCCATCTTTGCAAACATTTCAGAATTGACTTAGTAGGGTGCTATTTGAGCTGAAAACCATCATTAACAACATTTCTGAGGAGGAATTCTTACATAAAATTGATATTAACAGAAATAACACCGACAAAAGCAATGCAGAAGTTGAACAGGAGGAATGCTTTTCTCAAATATCACTCTTCTTAGAAATTACTTCTGTCCTGTGTATTGTCTGCTTATTAGTAGGTCTTTTCCACTTGGTTTTCACATCCCAAACCATCTAGAGTTTTGACATGCCCTTCCTCCCTTTTCAGGTGGCCCCTTATAATCCTGCAGTCACGCCCAGCAGTTCCTTAGATTTTAGGGGAAGAATTGGTGAGTCGCGTTATAATCTCAAGACATCTAGAGAACTGCTAAAAGTACTAAATCATATTTGGATCCTGGAAGAACAACATGCATCCAATATCTCATTGATAAAAGCATTAAAGATGGAACTAGATCATGCCCGTGTTAGTATCACGGAGTTGCTTCGAGATCAGCAAGCAGATCGACACCAAATTGATGATTTGATGAAGCAGATTGCTGAAGACAAATTGGTTAGGAAGAGTAAGGAACAGGACCGGGTTCATGCTGCTGTACAGTCTGTGAGGGAGGAACTAGAAGGTGAGAGAAAGTTGAGAAAAAGATCAGAGAATCTACACAGGAAGTTAGCTGGCGAAGTGTCTGAGACAAAAGCTTCTCTTTCTAATGCCTTGAAAGACCTTGAAAGGGAGAGGAAATCAAGGAAGCTTTTGGAAGATCTTTGTGATGAGTTTGCAAGGGGAATTAAAAGCTATGAACAGGAGGTACATTGTCTGAGACAGAAATCTGATGAAGATTGGAAAGGAGTCGCTGACCATGATCGTTTGATTCTTCATATATCTGAATCATGGCTTGATGAGCGGATGCAGATGAAGCTAGAAGAAGCTCAGTCTGGTTTTGCTGAAAAGAATCCAATAGTAGACAAATTAAGCTTGGAAATAGAGGCCTTCCTTAAAGCTAAACAGATCGGTACTTCTGTTTCTAAGCGAACTGATTATTTGTCACGAAGGGATCGCAGAAAGTCACTTGAATCTGTCCCTTTAAATGAGGCTGTAAGTGCAGCTAAAGACGTTTGTGATGTGGAAGATTCTGCTGGCAGTGATTCAAATTGTTTCGAGTTGAATAAACCAAGCAGTAATGATTTGAAATCACACGAAGATGAAGCTCTAAAAGGTGATAGTGAGGAAATAATGAAATCAAATCACCTGGAGAAAAAACCTTCATCTCATGAGAAGAGTAAAAGCCGGCATCCGTCCAGCTTACAAGTTAAGTTTGAAGAAAAGATGGCCAGAGCCATGTGTAATGGACATAAAAAGTCGCAATTAGCGGATTCAGAACAGGAAATTATTGGTGTAGGGAAAACCAATGAAGTAACAGTATCGCAAAAACTTGAAAATGACGTAGCCACTGAATATGGCAACGAGGGAGGAAAGAACAAGCTTGATGAGATACATGGACTGAGCGCAAATTATGTACTGGGTAACTTGATAAGGAATCATATAGCATTATCGGAAGGTGGGAATATAAATGCCAAAAACGACTCTGGTGAGGCTTCTTGTAGTTACCTTCCACGGAGGAGCCAGCCTAGTCCAGTCCGGCAATGGATGACGAAATTTACACCCCCCAATTTGGATGTAGCGGAGTCTTCTACGAAGCTACCTCCTGCAACGAAGGATAACACTTTGAAGGCCAAGCTTCTTGAAGCAAGGTCGAAAGGGCAACGTTCTCGTTTAAAAATATCCAGGGGCAAGTCATAGCTCACAGGTGTATAATTTTTTGTGAACAACCAGCTGAAGAACTAACTTGCTTACGGGATTGGCTGCTTCTGCCGTTGCTTGCAGTCCGATGCTATGTTTAATGGTGAATACTGGCCACGATGCACATTAATCTGCATGTTGCCATGTTGGGATCTTGTTCTGTAATTTTCTGGAAAATTTTTGTTATATGTCTGTAAATTCGAGTAAATTAATATCACAATATAGTTACGAATCAGATGAATCCTGGCTCCATCACAATTCTGAGTTACTCCATTTTATCCTGGGGGGCGGCAGAAAATTTTTTCAACTTCTTTTAGGTCCAAAAACCAAAATAAAAAAGAGAGTAGAAAATAGCAGTGTTAGTGTATAACTACGAAGCCCAAAGAAAGTTAAGGAAAAAAGCCCAAAAGCTTAAAATGAAAGAGATAAGAGGGCATTGGATGTTATGGGCTGAGCTGCAAATCGAAAACAATAGGCGCGGACAAACCTAGTTGCCAGCAGTCGCTCGCGCGGAAGAACTGAGAATGAGTAAGTGAAAGGAAGGGCTACGGAGGAAGATGGCGGCGGCATCGTTTAGGTGGATACTCCAACTCCACAAGGACGTTCCAAAGGCGGCGAAGTTCTACTCACAAGGGCTCGACTTCTCCGTCAACATCTGCACGCTTCGGTGGGCCGAGCTCCAGTCTGGTCCTCTCAAGCTTGCCCTCATGCAATCCCCCTGGTACTACTTTTACATTTCTTTTTTTGTTTTTTTCCTTACACTGACATGGAAATTTCGATGAATTTCTTTGATGATTTTGAACTTAGTGAGAAATACCCAGAATAAATAAGGCTGTGGGTACTCCCAGATTTGCTTAGTTTTCTTAATATGCAATTGTCCATGAAAAATAAGGACAGAAATAGAGGAAAATTTGCTTTGAAAATAGATAATTCTGATCCAGTTTTTTTTTTTTTTTTTTGACAGCTATAATGTGAAGCAGAATGGTTACTCTTCAGTTTTATCATTCACAGTGAATGACATTAATAGTACAGTAACAAAATTAATGTCATTAGGAGCTGAACTAGATGGTCCCATCAAATATGAAATCCATGGCAAGGTATTGCCTCCATTATTTCTTCATCCCTAAGTTAATCGTATGCTTAGCGTAATAGTGAACTGAAGGTGCCAATCTGAATTTGTTCCTATCAGGTTGCTGCCATGCGATGCATTGATGGTCACATGATTGGCCTCTATGAACCAGCATAAAATGTTCTAGAGACGAATCCCTTCGGTACAGTTGACCAAATCGCGGTTAAACTCGTTTGAAGACACAGAGAAGACATGAGAAACTTTTCCCTTCTTTGGATTTCTCTCAATTATCGTAAGTGTTTTTTCATCCAAGTCGATGACAGCTGTGCATAATGTATAAAGAGTTGGACCTGAAAGTAATACCAATAAGGGTAAGTTAGTTACCATTGAAGAGAAGCTGCTCTACGTTTCCGTCCTTCCATTTTTACCTGTCATGTAGATGGGGTACTCGGTATATTCTGTATCTCCTAGAAGAGACAAGATATCAGTCTTTGATCCTTGTGGTAGAACAGCTGCTCTTTTTTGCCTGCTTATTGAGTTTTCATCATGTACCTTTATAGCAAAACATTGTTTTCAGTTTCAATGTAATGGAATTGAGTTATACAATTGATTGGATGTTCTGTGCTACTGCTAAATAATAAGAATATATGTGATAATGCATCTGCATTTGTCATATAGCCGGCTTTTGCACTACTATTTCTTCTAAGTCAATTGGACAACGAAGAATTTTGAGATTCAGCTCAGCAGCCACGTATAGGTCTATCGGTTAAGGAATATCAGCTCTATTGTGCTAAGTGTCGTACTTGGCTTACAATTATTTTGGTGGTGAGGTGCTTTTGCCCTGGTATAGGCTACTTCTCTTACGTGTTTTGGTGTTTACCTGCTGAACCTGAAGATGGAGATACATGTTTGCATGGAAAAATGGGGTTGCTCCAACCTCATGAACTGAAACTCGCAATCTTGATGCAGTTTCAACATTCAATATCATACGCCTCTGTATATCGATTAAATTGTAACTATGCCCGACAGAAACTTCTGATGAACGTATTCTCTGTGGTTAATCCGTCTATCAGTAACTTAAATGATCAAGCTTATCTTAAATTTCATTAGATACAAGAAGCGAACATTAGAGATTCTTACGGCTAATGCATCTCCAATGCTAGTTGCTTCGAGAAGGTCTCTAGAGACAAAGTTCCTTCCAATGCCAGCTGGTACAATCTCACCTTCAGTTGGGGGTACTGAATTCAGTGTGAATGCCTAAGGTATGTATGAAGGAAACATTAGATTTTAATTAAAAAAATGCACCTTCAAAAGACGTATATCTAGTAAAAGTCAAAGCGACAATCATGGTTATCTTTTCTCTTTTATTTTCTTGTAGACAATCATTATTACAATTTTTGTTTTATAAATCATTCTAACGTTTTGGTGAAAGACTTGTTTCTGGTCAGGTTCATATTTTGGCCTTTTGTTTTGCCTCACTTTTTTTAGTACAAGATGGTCCAGTACAGATTTGTGATACATGAAAGAAATTTTACCAGTCCGTGACTGTTAAATCCAAAAGCACAGCTTGGAAGCTCTCCTGCATATGTGTAAGCTATGAAGGATAATCCACTTGACAGTTTTCCCTTGATCAAATAGCTGCAAAGCCGGCATAGACATGGTACGTGTTACGAATATTGATTGCACTCTGTCCTGGACTTTGAACAGGATACAGGAAACTAAAGCATACGTGTGGCCTACTAGAGCGACATTTGCGTCCTCGTTATGAGCTGCTAGGGCCATCAAATCGCTAACAACGAGAACATCCGAACAGTCATCCGTAGTATCAGCATTTGAATTCATTGGTGTATTTGAAATGAATGGAAGTATCTCCTTTCTGAAGTTGATAAGTATTATCTGCACAGGAATGATTAGATAGTGACTGACTCAATTAAAAGA
Source organism: Adansonia gregorii (assembly GCA_038382025.1). Lineage (NCBI taxonomy): Eukaryota > Viridiplantae > Streptophyta > Magnoliopsida > Malvales > Malvaceae > Adansonia > Adansonia gregorii. The sequence goes on from JBBYHO010000005.1 coordinate 17,970,289, forward strand.
GTATATGATGCAATTAACTGTTTGTGAGAACTACATCAAGAACAGGCACACCGCTTCCTTCTGCAGTCCCTAAAAGTTCAGCCCAGTATCTTGGGAACTTCCTCTGGTTAGTTTCTGAGAGTACTTTGATCAGTGGCTGTGCTTGCGGTGTTCGAGCAAAAGGAAGGAGCTGGTTTTGAAGAATGAGGTCGGTAGCCAACCTGCTTCTTATTTGATTGCAGAACCTTTGACCTATGAGAAAACCCAGATGGTAGTCATCTTCACAGGGCCCAACTTCAAACAACTCCAGCATTTTCCCTTCCATGCGTGAGCTCCCAGATCTTGTGGCTGAATTCATTTACGTTAAAGGTGTATCTTATCCCTTTTTCCTAGGCTGAATATAGTTGTGCTTATGCTCAATGTTTCAGTTACACTTCCCAAGGGCATAAACCTTGAAAATGACATTAATGGACTGCCCTTTTTGGGCTGGCCTCATTGGTTGCCGGATTCTAGTTGGATTTGAATGATAACTAATTTAATCTAGCTATCGTATGGTTTTGATTGAATGGAACTTGGAACTTGGACAGAAGTGCACACACATCTGAAGAGAATGGCGTGCTGTGAACTGAGAAATGAACTGGGTGTGGGCCGTGGGTGTGCTGGCTCTGCCAGGAAGGCATATATGTTATTCCCCATGGAAGTAATTTGCAAATATCAAGTGTCTGGACCACCGCACCAGTTTTTTACGTACACGTAGTACATGAAATTTAAATGGTTCGAAATGGAACGTAGTCCCCTTTTTTAATTCTTCTCTCCATCATTTCCTGTTTGAATGAGCACCGAGGTATTATATGCCTGTTTGAATGTTGTTATCTCCAATGTGCACCGAGGTACATGCCTCTCCAACGGAGCAATCCACTTAAGAACGTTGTACTCCCTCTCCCTTTTCAAAGAGAAAAATGGAATTGATGGTACTTCCATGTCAAAATATGAATAAAAGAGAGTTATATTCATATTTGATGTATACATAATATATCACATACCCAGAAAAGCTCCCTGAAAAAAGCAGCAATTGCTAATAATACTCCTATCTTGTAAGTATCTGAAAATATTCAGAAAAATTAGAGCTATATATTTAGCTCTTTTTTTTTTTTTTTTTTTTCCTTGGGAGAGGTTGATCATGGTTACGGCATTGAACGTGTATAGTCACGGAAGCAATATATCTTTCCAAATCTTAATTATCATAAAGTTAAAAAGAAAGAAATATATATTTTTAATCAAACTTTTTCATGTTAATATAATCGAAATGGTACTTGGAAAATATCTAAGGTCGATCAGAAAAGATTAATAATCTTGACTAACCATTGGATACCTTATGTTTTTCCCTCAAAAAGTGCAGATTTTAGGGGCAACACCCTATCTTTGTACAATCTTATTGACCCTAAAGTTAGCAAAAGTTAAAAATAATAACATTTGAAAACTTTTTAAAGTTTATAATATATATATATATATACATACATCTGTGTGTGTTAATGTAATGTTTAAAAAGAAAAGCTATAACAGCTAAAGAAAAAAAAAATAGTCGTAAAAACTTTTTGGGGTTTTAATAGATGAAAAATGATTTCAGCCGAAGTCAGGAAATTTGTAAATTACATATGCAAGACCTTTTAGATTATACAAAGATGATATATATATATATATATATTTTAAGGTATATTTAAAAAATAAAAAAATAATTGTAAAAAATAGAACATGTTATTATTAATTAATTACAATAACGATATATAAAAGCGAACCACTCCTTTAATATATATATATATATATATGTGTGTGCGCGCGTCAAAAATTGGGAACGAGACGTATAAATTACCCAAAATAAATAATATTGAAAAAGAGAAATTGATTTACACACTGAAGAATGATTTGGATTCACGTGACTCTATTTTTACAATTAGTGTCGTTTGGTTTAACTTTAAACCAAAAAAAAAAAAAACTATTGTAAAGCTCATATAAAAAATTAAAAAATTTAAAAATTAAGTTAGAGATAATTTATTTTTGTAACCTTTTTTTT
>JBBYHO010000005.1:17990400-18002623 GCA_038382025.1 Adansonia gregorii
TCGATTCCATTATGAACCATTTTAACGAAATTACCTGATCCTCCTTCGCCAATGTAAGTAACGCAGGGTCCATCTTCGACTTGTGCCGCCACTTTTTCAAGTATGTCTTTGATATTCGAATAGGCTTGGTAAGATCCGCCGGGCATTAGCGATGGCCCGTTGCGGGCCCCTTCTTCGCCGCCGGAAACGCCCATACCGAGGTAAAGAAGACCCTTGTTGGAAACTTCTTGGATCCTTCTTTCGGTGTTCTCATACCACTCGTTACCACCGTCGATGATGCAGTCGCCCGGTTCCATATGGTCGGATAAAGCGGCGATGGTTTGATCGACGGGTGAGCCGGCTTTGACTAATATGACGACAGATCTGGGGCGTTTGATTGAGAGGACGAATTCGCGAGGGGAGTAGTGACCGTACAGTGGGAGTTGGCCTTCATCTTGGGCTCGCTGGACGGTTTCGTCCACTTTGGAGGTGGTGCGGTTGTAGACAGAGATTGGGAAGCCTTTTTCGGCGACGTTCAGGGCCAGGTTTTGGCCCATGACGGCTAAGCCAGCTAGGCCTATGCGAGAGAGGGCAGGTGATGCTTCCATCTTTTGGGCGGAAAAGACGAAGTAAAGGAAAGAAAGGGGGAGTTAGATATATGGGGGGACAGGAGAGAGGAAGGAAATGGGCGGTTTGGTAAAGATATTTGTTTATTTTTAAAGGGAGGTAGGGAAGGTGGAAGCTTGGCCTCTGAAGAAAGGAAAGATTTTTTGTAAGAGTGACGGACCCGTCGAGGGAGTGAAAGGGCAGTTGGCTTAACTAATGATGTGAGAGGCGACCGGTTCGAGGGAAGAGGGTGGCTGGCCAAACGGCATCGTTTCAGCTACGCAAATCAAAGTAAATAAAAAATCCTAGTTTGAGTTTCATAGTAAAACTTGCTTAAGCAGCAGTTGGGGCTTCTATTGCTGGTTGGAACTTGGAAGAATTGCTCGAATCATACGGTTGGGTGGCTTAATTTTCGTTGGATTCTGTCCAGCGGCTTTGTAGCTTAATAGTTATTGATGCATGCAGATGAAGTCAAACTGATTATTTGAGATTTGGGGTTTGCTTCATAGGTTTTCAGAGATGGCTCTTATCAAGATTGCAATTTGCTGCTTTGCAAAATATTTTTGAAAAGAGTAGAAATGATTTTGGAAGAGGATAGTACTTGAAGGAACGACTAAGTTACAGCATTTGGTGACAACTTAGCCGCAATATTGAAAACCAGCCAAGACCAACAGGCATAGGTTAATGAAATTAATTGATTGGTTATGTAAGTTTGTTATGCCCTTCCAATGTTTCAGGTGTAATGATGCAAACAAGCATATGTAAAGCGCCAAAGCATATGTAAAGCTCTATGTTACACTAAATCTTCATTTTCTCAAAATATCCATATTCAATCATAGATATAAGAATATGATCTAGATATATGAAAAAAATTTAAAAAATTTTAAACATGCTCGTATCAGACATATATATGACACTCACTTCTAAATTCAAGTAATATAGGTAAAAGCTTGAATCCTATTTTATGTTCCAAGATAATTGAGTGCTTAGACATAGATGGGGCCTGCATCAGCAAGAATGTCAAAATAATAACACACATCCCATGTGCACTTAAACATGTAGACTACCTAAGAGTTGAATGGCATACTCTTATTTCGTCTTATATCTGTGAGTTTATCATGTGTACAAAACTTGGATATAAATAACACTATCGCCTGCAAAATTGACAAATTCCAGATTACACAGTGCCCAAGATTGACAGGTTTGATCCTTGAGTTGTTAGGACTCAACGCATAAAGTGTACCTGGCAGTAGGGCCAGGCTTTGCATGAATTTCAAAGGCTCAAACAAATCAAGTCGTCCCCAATAGAGTAATCTGTCTAGCATGTCGTAAAAAATTTCACTGGTCTCAGCACTCGATTCGAACAGCTCCGCTCTCTGATGAAATGAACTTGGGTTTCCTGACCACTTGGTCCAAGCATTGGATGATGTCTCCGATCTGGAAAGTATCACAATTACAGAGAACAAGGCCACACTCATTCCCTTTTCCCACTTTATCAACATCATGCTTCTCCTGCTTCAATGACGCACAAGATCCTTCAAACACAACTTCGCCGCTCCTCAACAGCCTCATGGTTGCTGATTTGGAGACACAACCATCGATCACCCGGCAACCTGCAATCTTTACATCACCGCCCTTTGCCTTGCTCTTTCCTTTAATCTCAAAGATACTCAGCACCTCAGCCTCCCCAGCTACCTGCGTTTCAAAAGTACCTGGGGCCTTCTCCACTATCATTTTGCCAATGTCCTCCAAAAGGTGATATATGACACGGTGCATCAGTATCTACAAGCAACAAAATAATCAGGTTCGACAGAGTTCCAGTCTGGTGCTTGCACAAGACAGTAACATCAGTTGTTTGTAACCCCCCCCCCCCCCCAAAAAAAAAAAGAAAGAAGAAAAAAAAAAACTAAAATAGAAAATTTTCTTCATACTAACCACAGGGTAAGACTTGTGATAGTAGAGATCAAGATTGAGATTGGATGGAATGGAAAGCTAGTACCTTTATGCTGGCTTGAGTGGCTGCCATACTAACAGAACTAGCTAGACTTTTCACATTGAATCCGACAATGCATGCACCACATGCCTGTGCTAGGTCCACATCAGATTGAGAAACAGGCCCCACCCCAACATGGACTACATTCACGAAAACCTGGACGTGAAATTGGAGAATGTGCCAATAAGAAAACACTTCACACGGGAGACCAACAGCATTAGTTTCAATAGTCAATGGCAATGCCCAGCATCACTTCCTTTTACTTTTCATTTCCAAAACCAGAATTTTTGCAGCATAGTGAGGCCAGAAGGCAAATGCTTTAACAAATCAATAGTTCTGCATGTATGACTGCTTGTAATAATTGCTTATCAAGAAGGAATACTTTGTTTGATTGTAAGGAATGCCCAACAAATACCAGAAAAAAAGGTGATGGGGTTAAGACCAGAAAACACAAGGCAAAAGTAACAATTGGAATGTCAGATAACATAGCCTGACTTTCACATACCTGGGGACTATTTAAAGTTTTCAACGCATCAGAGACAGCCTGGACAGTGCCCTGTACGTCTGCTTTTACAATTATTGGCATTTCAGCCCTCTGAGGCACCTCTTCTGATTGCTCCAATGCATCAGCTCTTCCATCGTTGATCTTCAATAGCCTGTCTTTCTCAAATTTCTTTTTCCTCCCTGCACTAAGCATTCTAGCTCGCTCCTCAGATTGCACAACTATAATGTCATCACCAGCCATTGGAAGCCCCTTCAAACCCTCAATCTCAACTGGCATTGCAGGTGTTGCCCTCTGTGCCAAATTCCCACCCACATCTCTAATGGCTCTTATTCTACCCCACTCTGAGCCCACAACCACATGCTGCCCACAAACCAAAGTCCCTGCTTTTACAATTGCAGTGGCTAATGGACCCCGGCCTTTGTCAAGTCTGGCCTCCACGACATAAGCTTGAGCAGGTCCATCCACGCGTGCTTTTAGGTTCATCACCTCAGCCTGCAGAAGCAAAGCCTCCTCCAAGTTATCCAATCCAGTTTTCTTTAATGCTGAAACTTCAACCACCTGAATATCTCCACCCATATCCTCCAGCAGCAAACCCTCTGAAGCAAGCTGTAGTTTTACTCTCTCTGGGTCAGCAGCTGGTTTATCACATTTATTAACTGCAACCACAATTGGTACATTGGCTGCCTTTGCATGGGCAATAGCTTCAAGAGTCTGGGGCATCACCCCATCATCAGCAGCTACAACTAACACAACTATATCTGTCACTGCTGCACCTCTTGCTCGCATTGCACTAAATGCGGCATGACCAGGGGTGTCAAGGAATGTAATTGATGACCCTGACGGCATGCTAACAACGAAAGCACCAAGATGTTGAGTTATGCCTCCAGCTTCTTTGGCTGCCACTGATGTTTGACGTAAAGCATCTAAGAGAGAAGTCTTACCATGGTCAACATGACCCATGACAGTCACAACAGGTGGTCGTGGGAGAATTTCTGTTCCTTCACTTGCATGTATCCTCTTGACACTGGCTCCAACTTCCTGCAAAATCATTAAGAAGCCCATAAGATGTCCCCAAGCAGCCTTTAACACAGACAGGAAAGGATTAGAGAGAGAGACTGAATGGCTAAAAACATACCACCACGATGCTACATCATAAATCATTATCATATATAATTAAGTGAAACGTTGTAGCAACAAAAATGCATAAAAGTAGAATATATTCTGAGTCAAGAACCATCATCAGATTGTTCGAACAATTTCTGTCCAACCTAACCACTCCTCCATTAGAAGAGCTCTACCCTGACCAAAGATAATTCTAGGATATGAATTAAAACTGACATTCCACTCAACTGTCTATATGAACATGGACACAAGTTCTCTACTTTAAATTGCAAATAAAATACTTCTCCAATATGTCAGCAGTAAAGAAGGGGAAAAAAATACCATTGCAATGAGCTCCGCGATATCAATACTTAGAGGGTGAAATTCTGAATCAACACTTTCCCCAACATTTATGAGAATGTCCAGAAGAGCACCTACATGCTCACCAGTTCGCTTTGCAAGCTCAACAATGGTCATACCGTCAAAAATCTCAACAGTTCTCTCTTGCAGGGTTTTGCTTGTTCTCTTCAGTTTAGGAACATATGGAGCTTCAACAGGCGGCTGGGTTCTCTTTTCCTTCTTGGCATACTTCCCTTTGGAGTTCTCTTTCTTGCGAATCTTTAAACCCAATGCCTCCTCATTGTTCCTTCTAGCCAGCAATTCTGGACTTGCATAAAAATACCTAAGCATGACCAGGGTTCCACATTTAATACCAAATCTCAAGTACTGAAATTATACTTAAATAAGGTATTTTGAAATTTGAATCAATGAAACCAGGTTAAAACCATTTTAAATTCTCTCTCTTTTTTTTGGGGGGGGGGGGGTTGTTCCATAGATAGCGGTTTCAGTTTTACATGTCTAATAAGAAGATAGAAAAAATGTGCTACACATGAGATGTTTAACCTCTTGGTGAATATATTTACCTCAAGTTCTAGCAACAGTTACGCAACTCAAACAACAATAGAAAAAACTAATAAAAGCAAAATAACAACATTAAAAAGTTCAAATATTAGAAGAGTTAAGTCAATATAACGGAAGGCATTGGTCCTCTTTATTGCAAAGGTTCATAAAGTTGAAAAATTATAGCAAATATGGTAGCTTACGTGGACTAAATTGACAAGTACTTGATACTGGAAATAAAAAGAGAAATCAGAAAGCCAACTTACCGTATTAAAGGTTCATTTTTCAAAACTTTGCAATGCCTAGATCCCCACAGAGACGAATTGAAAGAGAACTCTGCAATGGCAAATATTTGAGGTGAATAAGATAACATAAAATAGTTGCATACTACAACTATGCAAACCCTTTTCAATCTGAGAAAAAGTAAATGTGATAAAATTTTTGAGTGAGTAATTCATTGCTTAAACCATAAGTAGAGCACATAACGTAGGCCTACCAACCCACCATACATGCACACCCCTAAATTCATAGATTTAAAATAGAAACTTCCACAAATGGCATGCATGCATATGTTTTATACACACACATTAGGCAAGCTAAGGCATGCATAAATAAATATGGATGGCTATTCAGCTCACCGGGTAAGCATTTCAGAGATGCAGTAACAGATTTTACTGCAAGATCAATAGTAGATGCAGAATTTAACCCAGCTGCATGTCCGACAGGTGCTGAAGCTAGAGCTCTAATGAGACTGGCATTAAGTCCCTGCAAACAATGTTAGAAAAACATTACGCATGATGGATGGTTACTAAGGCACTAGCAAAACACCTACCAGGCTCTCTTCGTGTGCGACAATATATACTTCAGTCAATATACAAGTGAAGCCAAGACTACATATTGCCAATATGGTCATATTCAGGCACTCCGTTACAAAATGGACGGAAATTCTTTGAATAAAATATGGGCTAAAAGAAAAAGATAATGAAACCTTTGTGCAATCAAATTCTTATCCAATTAAGAAGTCTCACCTCAAAACCAAGGATAGAAAACAAAAAAAATTCCAATCCCAATTCCCAGCTAACATTGCAATAGGAAGCATCAAGTATTAAAAATCACACAAATATATAAATATATATATATATATATATGTACACCAATTTAGTGAAATCTCATATATTCAAGGTTTCCAATCTCAGTACAATGCAATTGAAAAAAAAAATTAAAAAAAAACTTACTTTCTTCCCGACCCCTAGCCAAGCCATTCATACAGATGTCAAGCTCTGCAATTTTAGAGAAAAATTAATATGAAGATTAGAGATAATAAATGAATCTATAAAGCAATACAAATTCAAATCCCAAGCCGCATACCTTATTCCATTTCCATATTTTTCACAAATAGAAAAATACCAACATTGGAAAATGACTAAATTCACGTATAAAATAAATCAAAAGGAACCAAACAAGCCCAATAGTTCAGAACTTCTAAAGTAACTCTAAAAAAAAGTAAGGATAAAAAAAAAACCCAAAAACTCACGAGTAATGGAGAAGATTCATAGACGAAAAGCTAACAAAACCTCTGTTTTTAAACCAAACAAAGAATAATATCAAGAGAGCATGAAATATTACTACGTTTGATGTGTAGTTGTTCGGGTCTTGTAAGATGCAAAACTCGATCGATTTTCAACACTTCTCAACGGAGCTTTGGTATCAATCTTTGCCCCCTCTTCTTACAAAACCGACATCCTGTCATGTTTCATCAGCCCAGAGATTTTAAGTGAGGGATTTACTTTAGATATGTTTTTTCAATAATTACCTTTGTACCCCTGGTGGGTGAGGACCCAAGGTTTTTTGGGTTTTTTTTTTTGTTGGATTGGAGCTTCAAGTTTCTTTCAGGATTATTTTATTGGGTTCTTGTATTCTGATTCCCTTGGGCCTATAGTAAGTACTAACCCACTTTTGGGCCAATCTAAGCTTACCTTCATCTTTCTTTCACTACTTTTGGGTCAATAATCTCAGCTTCTGCCCTGTGGACCATCATTTACACTTTACTCTGCATTATTGGGAAGATGTTTTTCTTACAAAACAAGTTAAAATTGAAAAAAAAAAAAAAAGTTGCAAGCATCGGGATTCTAATCTCTTACTTATTAAAATGATTTCGTGAATGAAGAGCATTCTAAAGGAGATTGACTTTAAAACTACCTCTGAAGTTCAATTCATCTGGGTTCTTTGCTCTGTTCGGTTATGTGCAACAAATGGATGCCTTGCTAAACGTGGTTACTAAGCAATTTCGTGGGATTTCTCAATTTCCATTGTATATTGCATTTGATAAGTTGTTGTAAAACCTTTTAGCTTTTGAATTTTCTTTCTGGGTGTTTTTTCAAGGAACTGCCGGCTACAAGTGCTATTGGCATTGGCCATTTGGATTTGGGACCAAATTCTAGTCAAAAATCACCTTTTTTTCTTTTTTTTAACCAATGTCTTGGAAGGTTATGGCAGAAGTCTCAAAAGGTGTTACAAACTGTACCAGCACTTACCTAAACTAGGTACATACTTGCACAAGTTCAACAAGGCTTGTCCAATAGTTTGATAAGCATAAAACTCATGTTCAAATTTCCAATTCCAAGGAATGCAATTTCCGACTTTAATAAACTTTTATTGCAAATTATACATGTATCTCATGGAAGCAAACACCAAATATCTAAACCTTAAGTGTAAGGTCATTATCAATGGAAAAAACACTCAAAACGGAGATTGATGTACATTGATGTTATCCATACCAAACAAGGTTCTTGGCAGCTTCCATGGATGACAAGCTTTTTCATCTTTTTTTGGAGGATAAGTCAAAAGTTAAGAAAAACATGCGCCCCACTGGTTAGACTCGGTCCATAATTTTGAAAAGTGTTTTGATGAATTCATTGGCGACCTGATTTTTTTTTTTTTGTGGGGTCTGATTTTTGAGTGTATTCATAAAATTCCAATCTCTGCCCAAAGCCCCCAACTTGATGCGTGTACTCTGTAATCTGTGCTTATTCTTTAATGGGGCACATGATTTTCCCCTTTGAAGTAGAAAATTATAGATTTGATCGTGTAAAGAGCTTAGCTGTTAAAATATCAATGTCAAGCTGTATCTATATGAATTTGATGAAAAACTGACATAGAAAACAAAGCACTGTCCATGGTGATCTTTGTTGACTTAAGGCATGAGATTTGCCAAAAGATGGCGCTAGCCGATAAAGTGAGCAAGGCAAGGTAGATTGGAGCAAAATATTAAAAAATTCAATGCAATACACCATCAAGTTACTGGCTGCTGCTCATTTCGGCGCCTGCTTCACCAGCTAATAGGTTAGTTGCTCACAATTACCACAGAATTAAAAAAAATAGAATTTAATCCAAGAATCTGAGGAATATCCAGCAGGAAAAAGGAGAAATGTATTTACTATTGGGAGTTGGGAGACATACAATGTATCTTGGACTAATGTAACCCACCCATTTTAAGATTGGGTTTGATTCTCACGAAACTTTCAAAATTTCCCAGTACCAGTAATGATGATTTTGTTGAAAGAAGTGAGAAATGAAATAAATATATTTTGAATCCGGGTTTAGATTATTTCATTAAAAAAGGGTAATTCAACATGGTCTAATTTTTACAATTTTTTCTTCTGTTTTCAACCCATGACTTTGTCCGTAAAAAATAAATAAATAAATAAATAAAACTTCCCTAGCCTCCATTCTTCATTTTATTAATATTTAGTGGTTAATTTATTTATTAGTATTTAGTGGATCGTTAATTCAGTTAAATTCACGGTCGCAGGTTCAGACTTCAAAGTCTACATCATGTCAGGAAGCATCGCCGCTCCAAGCCAAAAGTTTTCTGCTTCTTGGTTGGTCTTTCGCATAAATTTTTGACTTCAAAATACCGAGTAAGGCTTATTAAATATGAGTCAGTCGCCTTCCCAAGCATGGCCCATAGGAGGGATTAATATGTAATGATCCCTTCAACATATCCGACCCTTTAATCTTTCCTTTCCTAAAACGAAAAGGTCAAACTCAAATTTGCAGACAAATCTTTCTTCGAAAAGTAAAGAGGGTAGTTGTTCTGGACTTGACCCTCCTTCTCCCTGGTTTCAAACCTTCCTAACCTCTTTAAAACTGTTTCTGTCATAAACGTTTTTGTTTGAAAAGAAACAGGCGCTTCAACATTTATTTTGGTTTTGATTTTTGAAACCGTTTTTGGTTTGGTTCTTTTGAAAATTTTAAAGAAAGCTTGGTCATCTGGGAAGTTGTTTCTAGGCTAAGATTTTTGTGTCTTTTTTTTTTCCTCTCCTTGAAAATTTAGCCAGTTGTGGGGGAAATTTGGAGGGATTTCAAATCTTCTAGCAGCCATCTGTCAGACTGTCACTGTGTTCCCTTCGTTGGCAGTTTAAGTGCCGAAGAAAGATTGAGGTAGTTGCACTGGTAGTTGGGATTCCAGGGGTGGGCTTCACGAGAAAAGTTCGGTTTTGTCACAAGAAAGTGTGAAAAGGCAAAAGTTCTGGCTCTCAACTGCTTCATTGATTGTTATAAGCCCCTTTTTCTTTGAGATTTAACTGAGAGAGATCTATCTGGTCTGCATCTTTGTTTCCTCGTACATGTCCTTACTGTGTTTTCACCATGAATCATTCTGGGGCACTCTTTGATCAGAAAGCAGCAGTTGAAGTCACAAAGGATAGAAATGGAACTGACCAGGTTGTACTTCGGAATCCTCGAGGGGCATCTGCAAGGGTCAGAATCTTCTTGTTTGAACTTTCTTTTTCCTCTTGTTTGCTAGTCTTTTCATAGTTTTAAGGTATCAGGAATATTGAACAAGTTGAATAGGTTGAAGAGCAGTCAAAAATAAGCAATTGCTTGATTCTAGTTGTCATTTACCCTCAATCAAACTGCGATTTTGGCTAAGTTGAAGCAACTAGGGTTAAATAGTTATGTTGTTGCCTGAAATCTATTCAGGTTAGCCTGCACGGAGGACAGGTTCTTTCATGGAGGACCGACCGAGGAGAAGAATTGCTATTCACAAGTAGCAAGGTAACATTAAAATCTGTTGTCTTAGGCCATTTGAATTTGTGTTATGCTATTGCGCAGAGTCAATTAAAATTTTTGTGTACTGAAGGCAATTTTCAAGCCACCACATGCGATGCGAGGAGGGATACCTATATGCTTCCCACAGGTATTTAGGGTTCGATGCTTATATGCATTAGTTTTCTATCAGTCTATATGCGTCTGGTTGATGGTTTTTCTTTCAAATTTGTTAGTTTGGTCAGCGAGGATCACTTGAGCAACATGGGTTTGCCAGGAACAGGACTTGGATCATTGATGAGAATCCGCCACCATTGCATCCAGATGATTCCACTAGCAAGGCCTATATCGACTTAGTACTAAAGCCATCAGAAGATGATTTGAAGATCTGGCCGCACAGGTGAGGTCTTGGTCTGGCATGGGTCCTCTGGAACTAATATCAAAGTTATCCTCAGCTATAAAACTTCTTTCTAGAGTTAATTAACATGACAAATTTGTACTCATGATATATAGCAATCTAGCTGGATATAAACAGTATGTTTATTTGAGATGATGTATATTGATGATTTATTTCTACCCTTTTCAGTTTCGAGTTTCGTCTTCGGGTATCTTTGACGGCAGATGGAAATCTAAGCTTGATATCACGCATCAGGAATATCAATTGCAAGCCTTTCAGTTTCTCAATTGCTTATCACACATATTTCTCCATCTCTGATATCAGGTAAAGAACGCGGTTTATGGAACTCGTTATCCCCCTAAGCATCGGCTGCAAAAATCGTTAACTCATCAATTAACATTTAATGGATATTCTTTTCTTGTACCAATTAACAGTGAAGTGAGGGTAGAGGGATTGGAGACTCTTGACTATCTTGACAACCTATGCCAAAGGGAGCGCTTCACCGAACAAGGAGATGCCTTGACATTTGAATCTGAGGTAAATCATTCACTATTTGTTAGAAAAGCTTTTTAGTTCTTGGAATTTGGAAACTACAGGGAGAAAAAAAGAAGAAAAAGGGGAGTTTAAAAACCCTTAAAGCATAACACTTCGGTGATAAAATATTATGCTGATCCTGAGATGCTTGCTGCAGAACAATTTCTCCATTAATCCATAGAGATGATTAAACCTGTTCGATTAGCATTTTGCAGAACTTTTAATTAAGCCATGATTATTGGTCTTCAATTTGCAGGTGGACAGAGTTTATCTTGGCTCTAGAGGTATCATAGCAATATTCGATCATGAAAGAAAACGGACATTTTTTATAAAGAAAGAAGGCCTTCCAGATGTTGGTAAGCCTTCTATACCTCTTCAATTCAATCTAAAAGCAAGATTTTTAAATAGCATCCGCCTGGAACAACTGAAAACAGTATGCCATATCATAGAACGTTGTGGATGAAACCAAGTTAGTTGAAAACATCACTGCAGCTCTCCAACTCAATGCAACCCAAAAACCCTGGCCCTCTGATGCGAAGTACTTTCTTTTTTTCTGGTATTTTTCTTCAGGTGTTTGGAATCCATGGGAGAAGAAATCAAAAACCATGGTTGATTTTGGGGATGAAGAATACAAACAGATGCTTTGTGTCAATGGGGCAGCAGTTGAAAAACCGATCACGTTGAAGCCAGGTGAGGAATGGACCGGCCGTCTGGAGCTCTCAGTTGTCCCTTCAAGTTAAGGAAAGTCGTCAATCACCATCTTCTCAATAAAAGGACAGCAAATAATACAAATAAAAACCCATATTTTTCAACCAGAAGCCAAATTGAATCTGTTAATCTGTATTCAATTATTTATGATACTAAGTAAATAATAGGAGTTTTGATCACCCTGCCCCCAAGTAAAGTGATCAAGAAATTGTAAATTCTTGGATGTTGGAGATCTGTTTTAGTGTTTTCTCCATAATATCAATCACATTTGTTGTTTTTATCCACTTAGACATTTGTCTAATGGACTCTGGAAAAGAAAAATGGCTGTCAATGTTGCAACAACAAGTGATCAAAATCGAATTTGATTTAGTCTCTTTATGTATATATTTACATCCCTTATATGCATTACCTGGAAAAATGATGCAAATGCTATGAAGGCCAAGGAGAAGCA
>JBBYHO010000005.1:18028458-18052419 GCA_038382025.1 Adansonia gregorii
TAATTAAATCAAAGGCAAGCAATCAAATGTCAGTGTCATCGGATCATATACTATTGTTAAAGACGAAGGTTAAAATGTTGAGATTGTTCAAAACGACTGAGTGAGTTGGTAATTTGGCTTTGGATGATGTTTATTAAAGTACAATGACGGCTGTAGTCCGAAATAAAAAAAAAAAAAAATTACCTATATTAAAATTTAATAAAAATTGGTCAGATATCACACTTAAATGCAATTGTCTCCGAGTTCGAATGTTTTTCAATCTTACCTTACAAGTGGAAACTGTTCACCTCCTTATGGTTTTTGTGGTCTTCTGTGACATTCAAACTGCTGGCCCAGGCTGAAATGGTCTGTCTACTTCGTTAAAATCCAATTCCATCCATGGAGCTGAGACCAGCATCTGATTCGGAAAGCTGTATCCATTCAGTTTCCAGTCTCAGTGTCTCACTCTGAACAACTCAAATTGAATGGGGTGATACTCTTTTTCAATTTCCAAAGACCAGCCTAATTTTAAACACCAAAAGGGAGGCCAGCCTCATTTTAAACACTAAAATGGAGGCTCATATACGCTCCTTCAATTAAACACTAGAAAATATTCATGGGCTTGACTGCTTAATGATTAGATGGACATGCTTATCCATTTTCAGTGCAACCCAAACAAGACCAGTTAAGGCTTAAGTCCATCTCTTCACGAATGTTAGAAGTTATCGTAACTGCCAGCTAAATGTTCTACTTAGAAGAAACCTTTTAGCACATGAATGAATCAAGGTTAAACTTTTTATTTAATCTTATTGAAGTTTCAATTTTTTCGAGTTATGACAAATAAAAGGTTAAGTCCATTTCTTACGTGTAAGATTATTTTATCTAATATTAGAATCTTATAAGATTAAGGATAACAGAAGAATGAATTTGGTCTTTAGGATATGGCGCAAAGTACGTAAGTTTGAACATAATGATTTAAATTGATTTTAGTTCGCTCTTTGGAAATTAATTTTCTACTGTCAATGGACAATCATATCTCGCAGAAGATACTTCCCTGTTTCTGGTTATTCTTAAGAGTTTGGTTTGTTGGTCTGCTTGGAGGTTTTAAACGGTTATCTTTGTGATGTGATAACCAGAAATTCTTGAAGGGCCAGGGACACGTTCTAGAACTTAGAACCATAGAAAATTTCCAAGGCTAGAGAGCATTGTTTTAAAAAAATCGTCGACATTGTTAAAGTTTTGGCCGTAGTACAATTGTATAGTTGAATTGCTTGGAATTCATTAGAATCCCCTTGGCATCCTGTCTTAGCCATTAAAGTAAAGCCATCGTGTATTGAGGTGCAAAGCATTTTAAGACTTGCAATTTCTAGTAGGCCTAGGGGCATGCATGGTGGATGCCATTTGTTATCTTAGATTTTGTGCAACTGCAAGAAAACCCATGTCGACAAATTCCAAAGGATCATCTTAGAGGTAAAGCCTGTAACAAAATTATTCTTGGTTTTCCAGAATTACTTGAGTCAATTGTCAAAAGATGAAACAAATTAGAGCATCGAGAAACTGCTAGAAAAGTTGTCAGAAATGGAGGATTTGCAGGCAAAAAAAAAAAAAGAGAGCGACGAATGATAATGAGAATACAACCATAAGATAAAAATTTCATTATCAACATCCACGAAAGGTCCAACAATAATTCGTCTGAAAGTCATATCTTATTCTAAATTACAACCCTTTAGGACTCAAAATCAGACGAACCATGGTTACACATAATCCGTCATTTTCCCCACCCAGAAATATACCAAATCAAAAATTCCCATGTCTCTTTTCCTCCTTCCCTCTCGCTCTCAAGTCTTTTAAACTTTAATCCAAAAATGAAAAAAACCACCTTCATCATCCCAAGTCCTAACCCCATTTCCATTTTTTTTTTCAATTTGCAAGCTTAAAAGCTGAAGCAGAGATCAGCAGCATGAATGAGGTACGTGAGCACCAGTGCCACCAACATCAACACGTAAGCAATCCCTTGGTCAATAGACGTCCCTGTTTACCCCTCAATCAAAAGTTTAAAAAATTTAAACAATAAATAAATCAAATGGTAAATTTTGAATTTTGATGTTACAAGCCGGATCTAGAGAGAGAGAGAGAGAGAGAGAGAGAGAGAGAGAGAGAACAAACCGTCGCTTGTGGGGGCAGGGGCGGGAGCAAGGGTCTGGGTCTGAACAGCGGCGGGTAAGGCAATCATAACGAAGACAATAGCTGCAAAAACAGGCACAAAAGAAACGCTGGAAACTGCCATTCTTCCTTGTTTAGGAAAAAAAAATGGTGAATCTCACTCTGCGGTGCCTCTGGAAATTGAGATCTTTTCAAAGACACTCCTGCAATAATGGCCCAGGAGAACCCCCGCAGAGAGAGACAGAGAGAAACCCTTTGGTTTTTGTTTTGACGATGTGAGGACGAAAGGTGAGAAAGGGTTGGACATGATTTTGTATGGAGAGGGAGAGGTGGGGAGACAAAACCGGTGGAAACAGTACTGCCAAAGGAAGAACATAGGATAGAATTTGTGGGATGGAATCGAATCGAACCGCATGTTTCGGAGTTTGTTTTGCTGTGGGGGCGGAGGCACCGAGTCCGAGCCCCCCCCCCCACCCCAACCCCACCGCATTCGATATTTTGGGAGTACCGTATAAGTCAACATATCGTTTTTATTTTAATACAAATATATATATATATATTAATATTTATATATTTTAATATATTATTTTAAATTTATCAAAATTTTAATATTTTAAATTTTTATATATAAAAAATATTTTAAAATATAAATAAATAAAATAAATTTTATATATTAAATATTTACCATAATATTTTAAAAAAATTTTATCAAATATAAAAAAATAATATTAATTAAACAGTAAAATTAAAATTTTTAATAATCGTTAAATTTATAAATAATTATGTTCAATATTTATTAAATTTATAAATAATTATATATAATATTTATAAAATTTAAAATTAAAATTAATTTAATTTAATTTTTTATAAATTTATATTATATATCAATTGATATAATTATTTTTAATTAATATTATTAAAATATATTAATATCTACTAATATTATTCATATAAATTAAAATTATAATTTAAATAAAATTAATTATTATCTTAAATCAAATAAAAACGAATCCTTTCCTTCCCCGCCCCTCCACTGTCCACTGCCTTTGTCCTTTCTTTTCCTTTCCTTTGGTGACAGACTGTGAAATTAGTTGGCGCCAGCCGCTTTGATTCTGATTCGCCCATGTGTTTTGGCCCTCTCTCTTTTTAGTTTTCTTATTGTTTTTTATTTATATTTAATACATTAAGTACATATAGATTTATACAAATTTAAAAATATATTTTATTAAAAATATATCCTTAAGCATTATACGGTTGAATCTTCCCAAAACGAAATATTCTTTTTCATTTTTTTTATTTTTTTCCTAATATTTGAAAGGACTTTCTCTTACATTAATTAAGCAAAGGAATAAAGCCATCGCTTTGATCAAACTCAGCGATACATGTCAATTAGGAAATAAATTAAACCAATGCAAATGAATTAATAATTGATTGCATTTCATAAGTTAATTAAAAATGTATTCAGTTTGAGTATAAATAATATTTGTAACAAAAAAACTAATATATTTATATCTTAATACGAGAGTTAATTCATTCAATTTGATAAATCTCATTTAAAAATATAAAATATATTAAATTAAAATTATTATTTAATTAATATAAATATTTAAATTTAATATTTTAAATATAAAATACTTTAGATTCGATGGTGGTTGATAAAATTGGCTTGGAAGATAAGCATCTCATCAGCTGCGAAGTGATTGAATCAACCCGTTTTAACAAAGAAGTGAAAATTGAACCATCGTTGCATAACATCACTTGTCTGTCTCAACAATTAATAAACCCAACGGCACCAGAAGCTACAATACAATAATTCACATCAACTAATCAATGGCAACTTGATCAAGTTTTGCTTTTAAAAGTGGGATTTCAATCCTTCTTATCCATTTTTCGATCTCAGCTGCTTACTTGTTAGGCTAGAGATTTCACACTAGATATGATTTTCACGAAACCCAAGCCGTGTGAATTTTGATGATCAGTCAGTAAATACTCCACCCATTGCTTGCTGGTTTTCAGCCGCTACCGTAATCCGAGACTAGATTCTTTAATGTTATGACTGGTCCTTTCAAAACCACATGTTTCCTCTCTGACATTGGACCCCATCAAACAAGTGGGATGGTTGTGAAACATGCATCATTATGAAGCTTTATCGAACTTGCAAGACATATTCAAAAAATAAGAACCGTAAATTTCTTACATTTTCCCCGTACGGGGCAGAATGTCCCTGCCGTGTATAAGAGGTAACATGTAACTGTCATATTTAATGGGAAACCTAACAATGGGAAAACTGCTCATATATCACTCCTCGGTCCTTTGTCAATGATGGCTCTGTTAGACTTTCTTCTTCTTCATCTTTAATCTTCCTTGCAATTACAAGGTTTGACCCTTTTTTTAACCACATTTCAAGCTTTCAACTGCTTCAATCATGTCAGTCGATGGGAATTGTCATGTGCTTGGCATTTCAAAGGGACTTGCTTGTCCTGTTTCCAGTATTTTTCTGGAGATGTTGGCATTACTAGACTTGTATTAGTTAAGGCAATTCTTTCTCTCTCTCTCTCTCTCTCTCTCTCCGAAACATATTTAATCATATGTACAGAGATGTGACATTTTAATAATTTTTTAAAATACATAAATAAATTTTAAAAGATTAAATATATTTCTAATAAAAACTTGTATCTACCGTTTAAACTTGAGTTGAAGTTACATAATTGTCTGATTTCATTATTTTTTTTAATTGCATTCGAAATAAACATGTTCAGCGGGTTATTATGCTGTAAATACTTGCAATGGGTAAGGACCCGAAGAAGGAATTCTAAGAACTCTTGTTTGTGATATTTTTCATGGAGCAAAACATGCTGTATAATCCTTCTGAGAGGCCTAGTTTATATACACTCAAACCCTTGGGCAATTAAATGAAAATATTAGTCATGAAACAACAACACTGATCATTAATAGCTTCCATTACATTAAAGCGGTAATTAATGATAAATCAACATTAAGTTTAAGTAATCAATATAATACAAAAGTGATACTAACTCAAAGCTACTTCAAAGATTACTATAGAAGGTAGTTGTTCCATCGGTACTAAACCAAAGTGCAGGCAGAGATGTTGGCTAGCAACCTTCTATTCATGATCCTGAGAAGGCCAAAGGAAGGCTCCCATTGCAAACTTCCTCTTTTGGTTGACATCTCCAACGACGGGAAGCCCATACTGGTTAAGCAAGCAGTCCAGCTGCCACTCAGGCATGTTCTCGTAGTCACTCTTCTTGAACCTTGGATAGTGAAGTGGCATCTGAAAGTAACAACAATCATCGTTCCTCTTTGCTTTGTGATGATGGTTCCCTTTAGGCATTAACCCAGCCGTGCCGACGGAGGCGTTGGTGCAGCTTGTTCCACTCATCATATCTTCTTTCTTCTTCTTCGATCTCCACCTTTGAATAACTACTCTGTTGAAGCACTTAGAAATGATGTCAAAGCTAAAGCCTTTTTATATAGACAACCAAAGGATGAAGATGTTGATTAGGGGAGATAGAATACTGGAGGGAGTACTAGAACAGGCACTCATCTAGTGCATTAATATCTTGATTGTGAAATAGTTGAAAATTTATGGATGGCATTTTCTGTCTTTACAAATCTTATATGGTATGGGTATATTAAACAGTAAGAGTCACCATTCAATGTACTCAAATAAGATTCTGACTTTTATGTAATTTTTTAAATAAAATTAATATCATTTAATTCATAATATTACAATGAATCTATCACGAGCGCAAAACATAAATGTATAAGAGTTTCTATGGATAAGAATTGATTTGAGGTCTTGTTAGACAATGGACCTACGTCCCAGAATTTCTATATCTTACCAAACTCAAGAAGTAATGTTCAAATTTTGGCTTTTACTTCAGTCTTCAGACAAGAACCCGAATACGATCATTTTGATTAGTGCCTAAAAGAAATGAAGCTCTGATTACCATTGTTTTATGTTTATCGAGTTGCTTGGGTCCAAAAAAAAAAAAAAAGGAGTGATGTCATTCAATCTCCAGCTGTTTTGCTATGCAACAACTGAACAAATTAGAACTTTTATCCCAGAGAATGCTGTATTTAATTAAGTTGTAATTTATTAATAGGTGAACCAGGGGTTTATTATTGATTCTATGTTCCTTACAAGCTATAACCTTTAGGCAACATCTAGTCGTTGTCTTTGCCCCTATTTTTCTGTCACATTCAATATTTTATGGGTTAACAACAATATTAAGCAGCAGGTACACTGAGGAAGGTTTGAGAACTTGCTACACGATCTGAAGAATGTTCCAGGTGCTTGAACCTTACAGAAATTACTTGTGTAATGGGAAAAAAAACCCAGCGCTCGCTCAATCGGATAATTTGGACATAAATTAGAGTCTCTTTATATTTTTAGTTGATGAAATAATTTAAAAATTAAAGAATCTATGTTAAACTTAAAAATTTTTTATTTAATGATAATCTCTCAGTATTAAATTCAAATATTAATTATTTTTTTATAAAAAATTATAATTTAAAAATCAATAAAAAATTATAAGTATTAAAATTAAAATTAAAATTTTTTAAATAAATTTTTTTAAAAATGATCGTAGAAATAAATTAAAATAAAGTTAAACACTAGGTTGAAAAACTTAGCTATTTAATATGTGGGGTCTGATCAGAAGAGAAATGTATGCTGGAGGCGAACTAATTGCTCGCCTAAATCAAAAGGAATTCAATTGGCCTTCAGGGTCATTTGAACCTCAAAGCGAGATTGTAATCTTTCTTTTCATCTCAAATAGAACTTCAGCGGTCAAATCAGATTTTTGTAGAGAACAAGAAAACGTGAAGCTCCACATTTCCTCTGATTATTCTCCCTTACCAATTTAGAACAGTCAGGGCATTGAATTAAGACATAATGCAAGAAGAGTAGTCTAACAGCCAATTGCCTGTTCACTACAAAGAAAAGCAAGTCATGGATTTGACATATTTCAACTAGTATAAACAGCTGTATGATCAAACCCACAGTTCAATTTGTTCATGATTATTATCAATTAGGTTTCTTTCCCCTTCAGTGAAACTCTTGAACTGGTTAGTGAAGTGATCAACATGCTCTCTGGTCTTTTAAAATAGTGATCCATTGTTCAAAACATATGGCTGATTTCTGCTAGAAACTTTGCAAATAGCTGGTGAATATTCCATGAAAACTTAAGTCCACTCAGACAGTTTCTTGCCTGAAACATTTCAGAACTTCTTAAAAGAAATGAAGAAAAAAAAAAAAGGAGCAAATTTCCTCTAATTGTTGAACGAACTCAGTAAAAAATCTGGCAACCATATAAGGTAAGAGTATTTTCGTTCGATCTTAAAGCCAAAACCATCATATAAATCATCAAAATTTGTGGATTTACAGAGATAAAACAACCTTGGGTACATTGAATGCTAGAAAGCTTCAAAAAAGAATTCCCTAGAATCGAGTAAATTATCAATTATATCTATAAGGTATAAACAAAACCGTTTAATTCTTAGACTGCTAGTCTTCTGCTGAAGGGCTTAAAGTCCTGAACGTCTGCTTCAAGGAGCAACAGAAGAAGTATGACACAAACTAATACCACACACTCTTCCTCCAAGAACCAAGATGGAAAGACTTGCTTTCCCATATTTACAGTTTGAATCTCTATCTCAGTATCTCGGACCCTGGAAGCGTCATGATAGTCTGGGTTCTTAAGCATGTAAGCTTCACTGGAATCTAGTTCCGCAAATTTTGATAACCTGGAACCACAACTCCACTTTGGCTTCACTTTTGCATAGGATATTCTATGTATCCAAAGCCTTAAAATGACCTGAACCCAAGATGGCTTCAGTGCTTATAATAAGCCTCCAGAAGAAAACTTGGCAACCCTCAGGGTTCTGAAACAATGCCAGCAATTGATGGTTCTCAGCAATTAAGCTTCTCCTTAAACCATCTGCAATACTTTAATACATCCACTAGAATTTGCAGCAACAACCATTTCTGATTTCCGTCTCCAGCAAACACTTGATACAAACAGCCCGTTGTCATCATCAGTCTCTTTTCCAGAAATAGGATCAGTGGACCCAAATTTATGCGAGGTTATTGGCATAGGCAGTGATCTATAGTATGCATAAACCTAAGACACAACATTCAATAAGTTAATGCATTGCAGCCAAAAGAAACAGATGATGGATTCGCTAAGTGATTTTAGATTCCCCCATTTCCCCCTGCCTTAACAAAATGAAGAAAAGCAAGCTTTAAGTTAATACCTCATTTGTTTCAGAACCACAAGCGATATAACCATCAGCAACAGATAACCCAACAAAATTCTGAGAAGCAGGAGAAAAGTCAAACCAAACACATGAACAAAAAGGCTTGCCAGAGTCAAGAAATAATAAGAACAAAAACTATTTTCCAGCAGAGAAATGCCAACCTTCTCATTCGTATGTCCACGAAAGGTTAAGCTGCAAGCATTAGAGGACAGGCCACCACTACTAGTTTTATTGAGGTCCCAAAGTTTTAATGTGTTGTCAGTGGAAGCAGTAACTACAGTTTCTGAGTCCAGGAATTTCACATAGCTCACAGCTTTATCATGACCACCAAGAACACACCAAGGGGCTCTGGCATTCCGAAGATCATAGCAGTATGTTTTGTAATCCGCAGATCCAAATGCCAGTAAATGAGTGGAGTGAGCAGAAAACTGAACGCTGCAGACATTTGCAATGTTCCTGATGGTGCCTACGCAGCTTTTCTACACCCAGAAAGGAGGGGAATGAAGGTTAATTCATAAGCTCGGGCTACTTTGGTAGTGCTTTCAAGACACCTTGAATGATGGAAGATCATTATATTTATGCAAAAACAGTTAACATTCATTTCCCACCTGCACAACATGCATAAACAGAAAAAGACAGTTTATTGTGATTTTTGGAACTCCTCTAAGACTTAAACTTTATCAAATTCTATGGCCTTTCTACAAAACAATGATGACCTAGAACAATCATTTCTATTAATTTCTTTGTCCGATACAGTGAGTTGTGACATTCTCCCACAAGTCATTCCTTTAATATGTTGAATGTAACAGACAAGGTATGTAGAATGGGGAGACTAACATGTGTTCTGCACCAGCAGGCTTAATTTAGCCTAGGTTTGTGATCCGGCTTCTGCATTTATGCTGTCTGTCTGTTCCTCTATCTAATTTGATTCATTTTCGGGGGGGGAAAAAACTATTCAAAAGGAGCCTAATACCTTGTGCTATGAAAGAAATAAGTGACAGAAGGATGTCACACATCCGACCTAAAACCAATTGGTAACAAGTGGAGAGCCCAAGTTGAATATAAAACCATACGAAACCCAACACTTTAATAGATGTGGGGTAACAGTACTTAACAGTCCCCTCATGTGTAGCTCAACAAGGGCATATATGCGTGCAAACTCACATCAGGTCAGGTTGAAACAACAGAACACAACCAAGTACTGATACCACGTTAAATATCCAACCTAAAATCAAGTGAAAGGGGCCAACTTGAATATAATACCACAGGAAATCCAATACTTAATAGATGTAGGCTAACACCACGTAATAGACAGCATACCTCATTAATGCTCCATAGTTTCACAGAACAATCATCACTGCCACTAGCTAATTTTGTTGGATACACCTGAGAAAAGTCAACAGACCAAGCTCTCTTTTCATGCTCAATGTAATGAGAGATAGCTTGACCAGTGCTTGCATCCCATAACTGGATCCCATCCAAGCAAATAGTATCAATGAGCAAAGCAAGAATTTTAACAAATATTAAAAGTAATTTTAACAGCAAATGCTTATGACCTAAAGAAATGACTGTGCTGAGTACAAAGCACTTTAAAAAGAGTCATAGTTATTCCAGTAACCAAGAACTTGGCATTTGAAATTATATTGTGGCATAAGAGGACCAATATGCCATGAGATACAACCACAACATTCTTTCAACAAATAAGACTCGTAGATTAAAAAATAAATCCACTAGCAGTATCCGGTTATAGCATGGGGTTGAACAAGTGAACTTCAAAACCATCATGGACACCAAAGCTTTGAACATGGTTATAGATGGTATATCCATTCTCAGTAAAGTCTATGATTCAAAATTAAGTCTAATGATGCTTTGGGTTTAACTTACTATCAAAAATTAATAACAGATGATGGCAGCAATCAAGCTATTTTGACGTACTGTAGTTAGAAACATTAGTAAGCCACTTAGTGTACAAATCCAAAAGGACCAGAACAGTTTCATCCATCAAGTGATAGATTTCTGGTTTTCTGTCGAACTACATTTTATTCAGGAACAACCATTACCTATGGGCTATGATCAGCATAAGGAAAGGCGACTAGTATGAGAATTGCTAAGAGGAAATATAAAAAGATCCAAATTTATTCGAAGTTCAACCAACTTTCAACTAACAGAGAAGTGTCATATGAGCTAATCACAAGGGTGAAGTTTTCAGCTAAGAGACAAGCAGCTCCAGTCTATTTGGTATCTAGTGAAAATGCTCTGCAACTATACCAGAGATTTGACAAATTTGCCACACGCATTCAGTTCATCAACATTCATACAAAAAATATTGTTCCTTAAACAAGAAAATCTCCCTAGCGAGCAAGATATACAAACCTTAACTAGACCATCGTAGTCCGTTGCAGCCAGATAGTTCTTGATATAGTTATTCCAGCAAACACAGCTAAGCTTTGATTTGTTTGACATCTCAATGACTGGATAATGAATATCAACAGAGTCATTAAAAAGTGCATTAAACTCGAATATCTTTATTTTTTTGGAGACCCCAGCAGCAGCAAAATAATCCTCGTCACGGTCAAAACTCAAAGAACAGATTACATTAGCAGAGTTGTTGAACTCCCCACTTCTCATCATCCCACAGACTTCAAACTTGCTATATCGAGCGTACTTAGACAAACCATCAAAGAATGCTCCGAGGCTATCAGTAGGATTTGGTATTTCTTCACTGTTTTGTGCCAAATGCCAGTTCTGACGATTTTTAAGTAAATCCTTATCTGGCCGTATCTTAGAATCAGTCTCACGAGACTGGATTCTTGATCTCATAGAGAAATAAGCAGATTCAAGCTGACTGATATTTCTCATTAGCCTAAGTTCATTGGTACTTGAGAATGGGTACAAACTAGAATGTATCTCTGAAATTGGAGGTTCTTCAGCAAGGTACCTGGATTCCCTCTCATTACTGGAAGAATAAGTTAAAGATTTTCTAGAAAAGTGCCTTCTTTTCTCAACCTCTTCAATGTCTGCTTCTAAGCAAGTAATATCTTCCACTAATTTCGAGGCATGCTTCTGCTTTTGCTCTTTCAATAAACTAAGGAAATGCAATAATAGCTCTGATTCAGTATCATCTTGGCTAATGGATGACGATAATTCTTCTGCAAATACTTCCTGGAATCCATCAAGTACTTCAGATTGTAGAATATCCCTGATATAAATCAAAAATCATAAATTTAGAATCCTACATTGAATTATAAATGGACATCAGGGTCTGAAACTTTACAAATTCATGCACAATGGTAGCAAGTTTGTACTAACAAAAGCATTAATGCACAAGACTTAGCCGTAGGTCAAAAGAGCATGGAAAAAAAACAAAGATACCTGGCACTCATATATCATCATAATAAAGCAGAAAATGTTCATGATCAACATACCATAAGAAGGTTCAATTCCTAGCAGATTTCTCAAATAAGCCTTACATGGTGCGCTTTAATTACTTCCACATTTTTGTTTTTATAGTTTGTTTGTTACTTTCTATGTTTTCTTTTCACCAATAATGAAGGGAACATATTCTCCAATCATTTCATCATCAGACTCACTGATGCTTTTTGCCTGCTAGCTAGGTTGTCTTAGACATATTTCTGTACAAGATATATCTATAATTATCATAGTCTAATCGCTAACACATTTAAAATCTAGCCCACATATTAGCATTGTTACTTTTTCAAATTCTCCATATCCAATATCAGTTATAAGATTCTAGAGCTTGACATTTAGCATTGATAAACAATTCGCACAACCTGGTTGTCGGGCGCAAAGAAGGTTCTGGGTGAAGTAGCCGAAGACAAAATCCAGCTTCCTTGAGATTTTCTGACAGAAAAGTTGGAGGAAAAATCCTGTGACGTAGATCTAACATTGCTGCAGCATGTGCGCTCTCAGATTCAAAATCACAAAGCAACTGAAAGGAACAACCAAATTGCTTCTCAGATCAATCACAAATTACAGACCAAAAAAGAAAAAAGAGATAAGAAAACAATTAAAAGATATCGGCACAATTGGTTTGTACCTCAAAAAGAAGCACACCCAAACTGTATATATTTGAAAGAATTGTGCAAACACCGTCATTATATTCCTCCGGACTTGCATACCACTTTGCTTCCAACTGCTCATTCACAGAGATTGACCGATGCTGAGCTGAATTAGAAGCATAAGAGCTTCCAGAATTGCTAAATTCAGTATTTGGACAACGTTCACCAGATTCATTGTGAAAAAATTGGCTATTTATGGTTTCAATTTTGTGGCAAGCTCTAGAATGAAACAGAGGCCACCGAGTCAAGTGTCTGGTCTCATCGAACTTCTGCTTTTTAGCACAATGACCATCTGAGGAAATCATCCCCTGCTTCATTGGCCTTCTTCTAGTCATTAAGTTTTCTGAAGGAGGGTAATCTTTATCCAACACAGTATCTGGAGGTCCTTTCCGGACACCTAAACCAATATATTTAACCTGATTAGCTTGCAACAACTTGAACCGAGATGGGCGCAAATCACATAAGATTGCTCCTTGAGAATGAGAATAGTCAACCAGATCCACAATTTGTTTAAATATATACAAGCGCTCAGCTTTGTTTGCTTCATGAGACTGAACTTTCAGCCATTCTCTCAAGTTTATCCCATCATGATCACACTCAATAGCCCTAGGCATTATGATCTCATTAGGAGAGGCCATAACATTTCTATTACCCAAGCTCAGTGAAGCATTAGAAGCCACCACGGGGCTTCCAGCAGCCTCCGAAGGAGAATTAGGAGCCAACTTAGTCTGCCCGGTAGATTTTGTGTTATGCTGATGTCTAGGCTCAACTCTAGAGGCATCATGGGATGGACCTCTACATACGACACCCTTACCTCTCAATGTAGTTTTAACAAAAAATTCTGAAAATCCTGATTTTGATAGAATCTTCGTCTTGATACCTCCAGGTGATTGCCAACTGCCTGAAACCTCATTCTTGTCAGCAGTCGTCAATTGTTCTCTTGCCTCAGTCCGCCCATCATTCAAAGGTTTCTGACCCAAAAATTCAGAAAAAGATGCAGAGCCTACATCTGGTGACATACTTGACATTGCTCGACAGTTGTCCATGTTGCTACATGAACCCCCACTTCCTGATCCACCTACCAACTGATAAATATGTTGCCAATGGTTCTGCCTCATTTGCATTCTTTCTCTATTATTTGATGTACCAACGATGGGTATGCTAGAACCATTATAATTTCTCAAAGTTAACTCCTCAACCATGTCATTTTCATCGCCAATAGCGCGATGGCTAGTACACCCATGTTCCAACACATCTCCACGAATGTGGAATGAGCTTTCAAAAGCATTAGCCTCAGCCGGTATCGCCATTTCTTGAGACTCCAATGTGTTACAGCTGTCAGGTTTCACCAAATATTCAACCTCTTTGCCCTGAAGGTGAGCCCCTTCAGCTGCATCTATCGGAGCTATTTCTTCAGCTAGACCTTCGTCCATACTATAGACGCAAACTTCATCCAGTGAAATGTTCTTCTTTCACTGCATGTTGGTTCCTAGTCAGAAACCATTATAACCATGTTTGTAACTGTAATCATCAATCCAACAAATAGGAGGGCACTCCCAATTGCATATTCACATGGTTTTAAAATGCCCAAATGGGCTTGTAAAAGATAAGCAATGCCTCAATTTTCATGAAGTACGGTGTTCAATATGGGCCAAAGGGCAAATACGAAGTCCGCATATTTAGCAATTAACTTGTCATTTGTTAAAATTGTGAACCAAAACGTCTGTGCATTGCTAAGAACACAGGCAAGACCATAAGTGAGTAATCAAATTCGTGAAATTCTGAAACCTAAGGGAACACAAACTGCTTATAACTCTAAATAAAGCAAAGCTGTAACCTCCAATTTTTGTTCTAATTAACTTTTTCAACCAATTTTCCAATTTCTTAAAAAAAAAAAAAAACTAATAACGCTTCGTTTAGTGCTATTTAAAATGCAGAAAATGAAATTGAAATTTCAAAGTCCTTATTATTTCGTTATTGTCAACCAGCTCCAAAGACCCACCCTGCCAATATAATATTAACTAAGGATCATTTCATCACTTCTTTTCTTCTTTCTCCTTTTTTTTTCCTCGACAACCAAACAGAAACCAAACCGAAATGCACAAAAAAAATCAATTTAAAAAAAGGAAAAAAAAAACATACCGCACCAATTCTTGGAACTGAAAACTCCAAGAACTTGACCCGCCCAAGTGCCGAGCTCACAATCCGTGAAGTACAAAACGAGAAAGGGTAAAACTGGAAATCAAAAGAATAACAATCGTGA
The DNA here is from genome assembly GCA_038382025.1 of Adansonia gregorii. Taxonomy (NCBI): domain Eukaryota; kingdom Viridiplantae; phylum Streptophyta; class Magnoliopsida; order Malvales; family Malvaceae; genus Adansonia; species Adansonia gregorii. The sequence continues at coordinate 18,043,225 of JBBYHO010000005.1, forward strand.
AAACCCTAGATGTATTAGAACCCCTGAAGAAATGAAGGATAAAAAAAGAGAAGGTTGGATAGATAAAGCAGTTGCCTGAATTTTGGAAAAAAATAATAATAATAATAAATATCTTCAGTTAGAGAAGCAATATTTAAAAGTTACTGGAATTTGGCCCCGCCACGTCGTGGATTGACGGTTTTATCCCCTTTTTTTCATTTTTAAAATATAAAAATAACAAAAAATAATAATTCTAACCTAAAATATTATAAAAATATTAAAAATTAAAAGGAAATTAGATCCAAAACCAAAATCTTACTATTATTGTTTTTCTTTATTGACTTTTTGTGTTATCTTAGGAGTTTGTGATTTTTCGTTTTTTAGTTTGTATTTGATCAAGTAAATGTTTTTTTTTAATTTATAAATTATAATTATATGTGAAAATATTAAAACAATGAAAACAAAAAATTATAATTTTTTAAAAAATTAGAATTTGCACACTCGCTATATGTGGTAGCAAAGAAATATTAATAATGTAGAAAAGAAAAAAGAGTTATTTCAGTTATTATTTGTTAAAAAAATATTTTTTAAAAATATTTATTTTTAATTTAAATAAATAACAAAAGATATAAATATATTTTTCATATAATTTTTTTTAAAAAAAAAGAATTGACAACACTTTAACTCTCGGCATAAATTTTGTAATCGATATAGATTTAAATAGAGAAATAATAAATTAAAACCCTTTATATTTTTTTTTATTTTTTTTCCCTTAACAATCACCAGTTGGCAGTTTAATTGATGAAGACAACTTTAATTTTATTTAATTATTATTAATAAGTTGATAATTGTTGATTATTGATAATTTGATATTTTATAATTTTTTTATGATCAATTTTATAAAAATATTTGTTATACCAGTTGGACGATCGATCAAATACTTCATCACCACAGTTGTTATTATCAAAAAGACTGTCAGACAACCAGGCGACCGGTAAAATATGATCAAACATCAATGTGACATGTCACATAGTCTCATAACTAATACTTCTCGAATGGCGGTCAACTGATAGAGCCTATAACAAGGCACTGTAACCTGACAATTAGCTAGGCACTTGCCGTTCTTCTGTCAAATCATCTAACACCATGTCTCTAATAGCATTTATAAAAGGGTAAATAGACCTAAAGGTAGGCCAAACTTTCCCCAATCTTTAATCTTGTTTGTTGTATTCCCAAAGACTCATATATTGACTTAACCATCAGAGAGTATCTCGAAGTATCAACTCCAGCACTCCTCTAACTCTTTTTTCTGTGCTGCAGAGTCATAATAGATCATTTGTAAGAAAAGCATCAATAATATTGATTTAAAAAAAATGAAAAAAAATTAAAATAAAAAAAACTAAAAAAATCCTCCCTTATTTTTTATTTTTTAAATATGAAAAATATTTTTCAAAAAAAAATAAAGAAAGAACTAATAAGTGGAAAATTAAGCCAAAAATTTTAAAAAAATGTGAATGGTTAATTGGATAACAATTGGCCCACAATTAACCCAAAATACAATGGGAATCGGCGATCAATAGACGGCTTTATAAAGAGTAGGTCCTTTTTTTGCTTTTATATTAAAATTTTCTCGCGAAAATTTTTTTAAAAAAAGTATGCAATAACTATTGCTTCACCCTAACGTACTCATTGTGCATAATATTTATAACAAAAAATTTTAAGAGAAAAGTGATATCTCATTCAGATGGTGTTTTTACATTTTATAAATAAAATTATAATTAACGACATATATTTAAGATATTTTTTCTTAAAATATATATATATATATATATATATACACATCAGTCTCTTAATCGAACTTGAATAATTTAAAAAAAAAAACTTGCTTCAAAATCGAATTCTTTTTAAATAGAAAAATCACTTGTCATCCACTTATAACAAGCTAAAATATTATTGAAATTTGAAAGCTAAAAAACTTTCGAAAGTATAAAATGCATTGCCAATCTAAGTGAAAAAAATGGGCTGACGTTTCGTTAGCATGTAACGGTGTTGATGTTAAAACACCCTTCGGTGATGTTTCGTTAGCACATTATCTCATAATCCTTGTACCGTGTTAAAACATTCTTCGGACTATAATATCTATATTTAAAGATAAGTGTGAATACAAATATGTATATAACACTAATATATTTTATTTTCAAATTTTTTTATATATTTAGAAAAATATATTTTTATAATTTTATTTAATTATTTAAAAAAATAAAAAATTCAAAAAACGTAAATAAATATTTTAAAATAAAATGTGATGTCTTATTTAATAAAATAATGATTATTATTTCCTAAACAAATGTAGTATTTTTCTGATGACCACCCGAAAAATACTTATTGCATTTGCCACAGCATATGTGAGTAAGAAAGCTAAAAGCCTAAAGACTGAAGAAGATGCGGGAAGCGAGGAAGAAACATCAACAAAGCCAAAAGCGTGCTCTACACATCCGCCTACCTTCGGATGCAAAGTAATTCCCGCTCATTAAATGAACACTCCAGATCAACACGAAAATCTTGGGAGTTCCTTCAATCAGATATCCTTAATTCAACCCCAAGAACATCCTTCACCAACTCGTATGTGACGAATGCAATTGCTATCGATGGAACCACCTGAAGAAAATCGCAAAGAGCGTTTATTGTTTAAATGTAAAGAAATAATGATGCAATAGCGATAGAGACAAGGCAAATTGGTGCATCAAGAGACGTTGATTGCAGCGTCTAGGATGTTACACTAACCTTCACTGAATTGGGAACCAAACCCTTGTATAATGCTCCAAAACCCTCACACCGAACCGTTTTTCTGAATGCGTCAACCATACCGGTATATTCAAGGGAGGCCTTGCTCTTCCCATCACCGGTGACAACTGAAGCAGCGTCTTTCCAGCCCACCATCTGCATTCTGCGTCGAATGACATCGAGAGGGTAAGCAACCGTCTGGCCAACAGTTCCGGCGGCAGCACCGCATGCCAGCTTTGCTGTGACACCCAATTCGGAGTCCTCAACTACCCCGAAAGGTTTGCTTTTGATCAACCAGTCTTTCAGAGATCCATAAACCGCAAAGTTAAGACCAACGTAGGGTACCTATAAATCATAAGAAACATTTAGACCTTTGCATACAAACATAAGGTGAAAGATTCTTCCATTTCTAAAAGTCACAGATAAAAAATAGGAAAGGATCAGACATTGGAATTTGTCTGTCAGCTTATTAACAGCCATATGTCATACAAAAATCAACACACACGAGTTCGGGCAGACCAGCAATGGAACTTGATATCCTAGCTGAAGTCTACATTCATCTGAATGCAGATAGTAGAATGCAATTAACAGTAAATTATGCAGGCATCTGGATCGCAAAGGTTTTACTTACAACTCCTATTACAGAAGGCAACCAGCCTTTGTACAAAGCACGGGGACCTTCATCCTGTAGGACTGTTGAAAGAGCATGAAAGATTCCTTTATATTGACGAGGTGACTTCTCGGTCTGCAAATTTAACATGTAGACGGTAGCCATGAAAGTGATAACAAGAGGCAAGTCTGTCCCTAAAGGCAAGAGAGAGTTGATCCAACTTACGTCGAATAAATTAAGGTCCCAGAAAGAAATTCAAAAGATTACCTGGACGGTTAGACGGCCTCGTACCATATCCATTGGATAAGTGGCTGACATGGCAATAATTCCAGCACATGCACCAGCTCCAAGGCGTAGAATTGGAGTGAGTTGAGCATCCTCTGCAGGATAAAATTAAATGAAGAAGTAAGTAGTAAATATGTTATTCACAACATCAATAATACAGAATGCAAACTCATCTTCTGCAAATCAGGGCCATACAGCAGATTCCATTTGCCCCCATTCAGTGCTATTCTAGGCAGAAGGGGAAAAAACACATGAATGATGAAGGGAGTAGCACTACAGGCACCAACACAAGATTCATTCCTTGCTTCCTAGGGTAAAATTGCAGACAGAATGCATGCGTGCACAGCCTTTGTCAACAAAACCCAGTGCCTTTTCTTTTGACACAAAATCAGAAATTCCGCACGCCAAGTTCACAAGCAGGACACATTTCCCTCGACAATTGCATAGACTCAATGAAGTTGAACCATGCCAATCAGCTTCATATCTCGGGAACTTTATGTGTAGTTCAGTGAAAAAATAAAAACAATAATTATAAAGGCAAAAAAGACACAGGCATACCATTTCCTGATTGCCGCCGGTAAAGGTATAAAATCCCCCTACATTCAAAAAGAAGTAAAATGGAAGAAATTAGTTCGTACTATGTATAAAATTATTCAAAGATAAATCTAGGACATTGACACAGGAATCCTTTAACTGATTTGGGAAAAAATTGTGATAACAACAACTGAAGGCTAACAGTGAAGAAAGGAACCGCCAAGGCTTACTTAGATGCTTCCTCATAACTGAAAAATTTAACTGCTGAGTTAGGGATGATGCGAGCACAATTAGTACCATTGCCTTTAAACATTCCCTTGAAACCCTCAGTTTTCCATATATATTTCAAACCCTGGATTGTTCCATTGTATTTTATACTATGAGGATTCTGGACCTGCAGATTCGAAAAGGAAATCCTGTCAATCTGTACTCTATAAAAGAATGAAGCTAAATTATAATATAGATACACTGGGAAAACATAAAACACATTTAAAGCACTACCTATTGACACCATACACAAAACCAAGAATAGACAATAGATTAAGTCTTCATGATAGAAGACTGAGAAGACAATAAAATGAGAACTTAATGAATAAGTGCCAAATGACAATGATAAAATTAACTACCTGAAGTAAAATTTTTAATCTTTCTACGGGAGCAACAGCAGTACGTGACCTGAAACAGATATGACATACATTCAGTAAATGCAACATGGCAATGAATGGTAAGTCAAGCATGACCCTAGCACGAGGTGAAGCATGCGAAATGAAGATAACCATCTAAATATCAATGTGGTAATATTTCTCCATCTGATCTTCCATTTGGTTTGCAACTATTTTTCAAACGACAAAAGTTAGAAGCAAACTTTTAGACCAAGGAATGACTCTATTCTTCACCTATCAACATCACCAGATTCAGTCCTCCCTCGGGTTCTCTATTCAATTCTCACGGCTACCCATCAAGGCTACAAAAGTTACCATCAAATTTCTCGAAGCATCAAATGCCGCCTTGTTCACCATCCTTGAAGTTTAAAAAAAAAAGCTCCATACAGTAGAAATATATGAAATGGAAGCAACCGTATTGACAAGAAGATCTTGTTAAATACATTACAAGCTATTAGAACCCTAAAGAATCAAGTCCTGTAAAATCCTAAAAGCAGAAAAAGGGCTTATCTTCTGAAGAATCAAGCAACATTCAACTATTATTCTATAACAGATTAACTGCTTTTTTAAACAAACATTTTATCATCTGCAATCAATACTAGACAATGACCTGCGCATTGTTATCATCCCTTCTTCAAAAAATACCAGGGAAAAGGACACCCCGGTTCAGCATTATGCCATTATCCTAATCAGAGTATTACTACAAAGAGAAAAGGTTTCAACATTTTAATAGTTGCAAGAAAGAATTAAACATGTAGGAGAGATTTTACATCATTAAAAAGAAAAGTGACAATAAAAAAAAATTTAACAGAAAAGACATACTTTCTTGGCTTAAACAAAATGGAGGAAAAAGAAAGATGCTTTCTTGGATTTTTCAACCTTTAAATTAATAAGTTCCATGAAAAGAAAAAAACAAAAATACTGCTTTGTAAAACAAGTAAATGAATTCATAAGAAAACATAAAATTAAAAAACAAATGTATGCTAAAAGTGGAAAAAGAAAACTAACTCAGTTGAACGAAGAAAAAACGAGAAGGAAAAAGAAAGCTCTTTCTTTTGGCCTGTAGGCAAGATTGAAGAAACTAAAACGGCATACAAAATTCCAAAAGAGACTAGAATATAGGATCAAATTACTTCAGCATAAAAAAGAATAGGAAAAAACAAACTACACAAGAAGCGAATTTTATAAGAAAAAAAAAAAAGGACTTACACTCCACCGGCGACACCACCAGCAACAAGAGACTTGCAAATACTAAGGAAAACGTGATTCGGCGCTTTAACTCCTTCGCTAGCGAGTTTCGCTTCTTCCTTCAGATTCACGATAGTCGAGACCGCTGACTCGCTTCTTTTCACATCCTCAGACGCCATTTTTTGAGAGAGTAGAATAAAATGACAAAACAAAAAAAAAAGAAGCAAGCCAGAAAATATATCGTTGGCACGCGACCTTACGCGGTCAAATTATGGCGTTGACAGAACTCCGGTGATCGACGAAGAAGAGGGATATCCTCTTTCCAGTGATTATGAGAAGGAGCCAGAGCGATTAAGCATTAGCATAGGAGTTCAAAGAGTGAGGAGCTTCAGAGGAAATACAGCTGTTGGGAAGATTATACTTTATACCAGCAACATTGCAAATTCAGTACATGGATTTTTTACGATAACCGCATTTTACTTTTATCGAGTACTAGAATTTGTCGCACTAGTATTTAAAAAATAAATAATAAATAAATAATATTTTATTAAATATAAGTATCTTTTAAAAAATAATTTTTTTAATTTAAAAAAAATACATAAAAAGATATTAAATGAATAAAATATTTTTAATTTTATTCTGATTTTTAGGATTTTTTTTAATTAAGTTGATTACTTTCATTATATATATAATAGAGTAATAAGATGATCAATTTAAATTATATTCGATTGATGAAACATCTTTGCTTTAAAATAAAATTTGATTTTAATTTTTCTGCAAAAAAATGAGGAAAAGTACTATATTTGTTCTCTTATTTAAATGTGGTTAAATTTGATGTTAAGAGTAGAATAAAACTAATTCAATCATAGAAATTATCAAAAAAAATTAAAAATAAAATAATTATTAAAATATAAAATAAGTTATATATTTCATTTCTATTATATATGTTTTTAAAAAATTACTTACTTATTATATTATTCAAAAACCCTACATTCATCACACAATTTTTTTCGTTTATTGTTATAAAATTTAGCACATTGAAATTCAAATCAAATTTAATTTAAATGATATTAATTTAATTAAAGAATTGATAAAAAAATAAATTTAACAATAATACATACATACATATAGAATTAAGATAAGAGTAAGTTTATTTTTCTAAAACATGTTTTTTTTTTTCAATATTTTAAATAATTTTAAACTCAAATTATAAGGATAAACCAAGGGTCCCATCAAATTTTTGAAACCCAAATTCAGTAAACAAGACAATTAGTTAAAGCCCTTTCATTGCCCACTTTTGCACTCCCATATTTTTTAAGTAGGTTTTATATTTGAGTTTATTTTTCAAAATTCATATGAAGTATTCTTATTTTTATAAATGGGATATTAAAAAACTATCAAAAGTCATATTGTTTAATATATAACTTAAAAAATATATGCTATGTATAAACGTTTAAATAGTTTTAATGGATAAGACAATTTTTTTTTCTCATCCCATGAAGTTATTCTGTCCTGTTTTATCCAAATAAACATTGCTACCCAAAATTAACATTATGGTACCGATTAATGACGGCATGTAATGTGATTTTATTACCTTCTAAATCCTTTGAAATTCCTTATTACCTTTTAAATCTTCAAAAATTTGTCTTATCCAATTAAACATTGCTACCCCACATTATTAATGTTATGGTACCAATTAATGACAGCAAGTAATGGGGTTTTATTACCTTCTAAATCCTCAAAAATTCCTAGCTGTAATTTTATAACAAGTAAAACTTGCTTAAACAAATTAGTTTTCATTTAACATTGTCAATATCATGAATTCTTAATGTTTAATTTTCTATTCCAAATCAATGAGGTTTTCAAACGCGTTGCATGTATGATTCTACCACTACTCATAGAAAGCAGCAGCAAATTAAATTAAGCTCATTTTATGTGGTATATTTCGGGCATGAAAATTGAAAAAGATTAGGCCCACAGAAAGTTACCACATTCAATAGGGTGTTTGATGGTAAAATTTATTGAGAAGTCTTTGTAAATTTGAAGGTAAAAGTATTTGGAAAGTCTATTTTATCTGTCAAAAAAAAGGGCATTTTAAGATTTTTATGGGTTCTTCTGAGTTTCAAGTTCTGATTCCTAATCTTAATCATAATTACATAGTTTAATATGGTTATATGAAAGTTCCAAGCGTGTAAAAGCATATATCTATTGTTTTTTTTTTTCTTTAGTAAAACCTACTAAGCACTATTCCTGATTTCTTGTTATTCGGGGGTGATTTCTTTAACTGGTTTTGTCCTTTTAAAAGCCTTGGTAGGGAAAAAGGAAAAAGGGAGCAGAGTCAAAAAATTGAAAGGAATATAATCTTTTCTTTTCTTTTCTTTCACAACAAGTTGGAGAGTTGGAGCTGTGATTTTGCTAGCTGTTTTAAACGAAGAAAAAGGGGTTGAGAATTGAGACCTTTGGGTTGGCCAGGTTGGGTTATTCTTTAACTGAAAACAAAATAACGTGTAGTATGGCCATGGAATATGGATCTGTCCACTGTCCATTTTATTATGTGTCCATGTATATATGTGCATATATAAGATTCTTGAACTGAGTGATTCTCAATCCTCCTAGGGCTGGGGCTTTGATAAGGACGCTTTCCTTCTCTCTTCTTCCAGGCCATTTGCAAGAAGGTTCGCAAGCCCGATTCTTATTGGTTAAAATAAATTAATATTTGACACGCAATAAATTATAAGCAATTTTATTAAAATTAAAATTATATGTAATCATTTTAAAAAGTTTTTATTAAGATAATATAATTTCATTCATTGATATAATATAGTTTGGCACATTAAATAAAACTCCTTTATTTTTTCAGTTTTTGCTGTCTCTTGGTGCCTTCAATGGTATTTTACCAGATGTCTAAATACAAACAGTAGTGTGTAATTGTTCATAAAAAAAATACCAAAAAGGGAAAGAAAGTTTGTTCCCGTCAATGTATAAGTATAAACCGCTGCTTTGCAAATTGATTAATTCGGTTTAATTACCCTTAATTACAATGGATTAAAGTAAGCACCGGCCTCATGCTTTGGCTATTACATTTGGTCTTTAGTAACTTCCCCTCTATATCTGTATTAGATAATTTGTTATAACCTAGTTAAGTTGGGGGGG
>JBBYHO010000005.1:18086305-18100171 GCA_038382025.1 Adansonia gregorii
TTTTTATAAGTACTGTGGGGACACAATTGACAGATGATTTGATGGTGATGTGATTCACGCCGAGCTATCTGTCTAGTTGTCGGCCCGGCAGGTCGGCCGCCTCTCTTGTAGGTGTCAATTCCGCATTTAAGGCGTCGTCAGATGTCAGGGATTACAAGGCGATCGCCTTAAGGAACAGAGGCGATCGTCCGTGATTTTCCTCCTGGCGGTCGCCAACTAGGCAGGTATAACAATCATATAAAATTTAAATTTTAAAATTTAAATTATGATATTATCCAGATTTTCAAAATTTAAATTTAAATTTTAAATTTTAAAATTTGAAACAAAAAGAATTTATCTTTTGAAATTTTTATCAGATTATATTTTAACACCTATTAAAACTGTAGAAGTAAAAAACACCAAAATTATCTTCCTTTTCTATATTTCTTACTATTCCTCTAGTCATCCGAGAGAGAATTTTATCAATTTTGGTTCATAGTGTTATGCTTGTAAGTGCTAACAATCGTAACGTGATCGAAGAGGCCTGGGAGACGTGTTACAAATACTATCGAGCACATTGGTGGCGGACAATAAACGTCTTAAGGTCAAAGGTTTAACCTTGATTCGATCGTGTAATATCCGACGTTTCAGAGTTTTTAGTAACACGTGTATTTGTTCTTTGATTTTTTTATATACTTCATTTATTTAATTTTGTTCCAGTATCGTTTTAATCGGTTGTTCATTTTATAATAGTTTGAAGCTAACAATTTTTTAATTAATTGCAATTATATTATTTTTAATATAAATAAAAAGATGATTTAATATGTTTAAGAATATGTACATATGGCTTTTAATTTTTTTATAATTACTTGAATTTAGTTATAACGTTGGAAAAATATGTAAGTATGTATTATTTTTCATATTAGTTCCTTCATATTTTGGTAAAACTTGCTGAATAAGAAAATTTCTGAAGCAAATATTTTTAAAAATTGCTAATATTTTTCAATTAATATAAAATTTTATCAAAAAATTTAGAATAAAATTCTTTATTCAAAATGTAAATCTCTAATAAGAAAAGTAAAGAAACTACATATCCTCAAAAGTTAGCTTCATTCAAACTCCAATTTTGGATAAAATTAAATTCCCTTGTAGCTAGTCGGGGCTGTCTTTTCGCCGTCAACGTTCCATTGGATTATTTATTTATTTTATTTTATTTTTCATTTCTATATTGGTAAAACAATTACGCCCAAGCACAAGAGATAGCCTACAGTTCAGTTTTCCCTTTAAAGGCCGACTAAAGTAACTTGCGAATTTAACTAACAGCTAATAGCGCAAGCACTGTGGACCTAATCAGGTCAAGAACCCATGAATAACATCTGACACTTAGGCCCAAAACTGGCCAACCCAATTGGCCTTCCGGATTTCAGTACAGCCCCTGCCCTGGACCTAAATTTGCATTTTTATTATTGTTATTGCTGTTTATAAAAAGGAAGTCAATGGTTCTATCATCGCGTTTTTAGTGCATGATTTCGGGATTATTATTTCTAATAAAGAAGTCAATATAAGAAAAGGAATGAGCCTTTGCCTTTGCCAGTTGTCTTCTGCCAACCTTAACGCGTTGTTTCCATAGGACTGTATTCATAGAATCAACGTTGTTTCCATAGGACTGTATTCATAGAATCATACATAGTCTCTCTGTTTGGATACTTATAAAAAAAATTTGTAAAAAATACGCCCTAGTGCGATAAGATTACGGTACAGCCCCTATACTGAACCTAAATTTACATTTTTGATTATTCTTTAACAATTTTAAAGATAACAGGATATAATATAGATATAAAATAATATAAACAAAATTATTATATAAATAAATAAAAATTTATAAAGCAAAAATAATTAATATATTAAATTTTATATAATATATAATATTTAAGAATAATTATAAATTAAATATTATAAAAATATATGAATTTTCATAAATATGTTTTATTAACGCTGCTTTCCAAATCAATATTATTGGGCATTTAGCGAAGATTAAAGTTTTATTTGATAAAATGAAAAAAATATAAAATATAAAAAATTAGAAGAAGAAAGAAAGGAAAAAATTTCATTAACGCGCTCACAAGAAAAGTAAAAAGAAAAAAATTATATCATGGGCATTTCTCATCACGTCATTTATGATCTCGTCCAATTAAATTTATTCATGTCAGTTATTTTTTTACGTCATTATTTTTTAAGCCCTTCTCACCACATCATCCATGATCTCATCCAATTAAATTTATCCATTTCAATTATTTTTTTCACATCAGTTATTTATTAAATAATTTTAAAGACTTTTGTATGATATTAAAAAATATTGATTTAAAAAAGATAATTGACATGAATAAATTTAATTGGATGGAACCATAGATGACATGGTGAGAAGTGCTCATAATATAATTTTTCATAAAAAAGTGAGAGTTAAATAATAAGATAAAAATATTATTTTATTATTATATTTTTTGCGAGTTATAATGAAAAGATAAATAATTTTATAATATATATTACATTTAATCCACATCGCTGTTCTTTGGTATTTTAATTTAAAATATTTTTTTAATATTTTAATTTAAAATTTTTATTTTTATATATTTAAATGAAAATAATTTTATTTCATCCTTTTATATATATATATATATAATGCATTCAAATTTTATTTTTCTTTTATTTTTTATCTTTCTCTTTTCATCTTTCTATTTTACGCGCTTATAGGGGCAAAGATGAGAACAGGAGAAGAAGAAGGCGAAGCGTTCGAAGTTCGAACGCATGTTCCGGAGTCAAACCTAGTAACTTGTCCTATGCGACAGCAAGCCAAAGAACTTTCGCTTGCAATCTGAATTAATATCTAACCGAAGACTTTTAATATTCTTCTTTCTACAATCAATCCTATAGTACAGTCACGTGTTGGGTCAACCCCATTGTCCGCTTCCGCCATTGCCGCCTCTCACAATCCCAAACCCCCAGCCCCAGCCCGAGTCCCGAACTAAACGACCCCCTGACCCCTTATATAATCCCCATTTCTTTTCGTTAAGTCGTTAACCGAAAAGACCTGTGCTTTTTATTTCTCTGTCATCCAAAAATGGCTCGACTCGCCGTTTTGTTCATGGTTGTTTTCGTCATCTTGACCGTCTCTCACGGTCGCTTTATTGTACCGGAAGATACCGCCCCCCCCCGAAGAAACCGTTACGGATTTACCAGAATCCGACCCTACAAGCACAACCGCCATCCGTCTCCCTAGTGAGAAATCCGGCTCTGAACCCGCCAAAATAGTTGATTTCAAGCACGATGACGTCTCGGAAACCGACACGAACGTGGAATCCATTCCATTGACGATGATCAGTTTTCGTCCAGTAAACCGTCACTTCCCCAGACGTCCGTTGGTCCCGTACCGTCATAAACACAACTGCCGTTTCCACAAAAGGTTCAGGCCTTTGAACCCACGGTTCCAGCAGAAGCGCTACGTTTCTTATGGCGACGATATGATGCTGTCCGACGAGAGAACTCGTTTTGGCCCGGTGTCAAGTCGCTTTAGACCCCAAATCCCGGAGAGATGGGCCAGGTTTTTCCATAATGGCGTCGAGTCGAAGGAGCACGTAGATTTTAGGATGCCTCAGCCTTACGACCACGAGCATGATCACGATCATGACGACGATCATCACCACCACTACCACTTCCACCATTACCAAGGAGAGGAAGATCAAAGGAATGAGATTGAGGTGCACGAAGGCGGGTTCATGAATAAGTTTCGCAAATTTTTGGTTAATTTTTGAAGGTGTCATGAATGTTTTTTAATCACAGTATTGCATCTAATCTTTTTCTGTGTGGTATGGCTATATTTTTGAGGTGTCATGAATGTTTTTTTTTTTTTCTGGGAGGGGGAGGGGGTAATTTTCATTTTCTGGTCCTCTGGCCTCTGTGGGGTATGGCTATATTTAGAATACTTTGATTATCAGTTGTAAATAACATGGCATCCCTTGGTGATGAGCATTATAGTATTTCCTTCGATAACACACTGCATTACAGAACTCATTTTTTTCGCTTTTTATTTTTCGTGAATTGAGTTGTTGCAATGGAAATTTTTCACCAAAAAAGATCTGGATCCAGCTAAAGAAGAAAGAAATGTTTTATATGGAAATTAAGGAATAATAGGCGCTCAGAAATGTAGTTATTTAAGGGTTGAAAGCAGATTAGCAAAACTATATTTATATATTATGAATGAATCTTAGAAATGACTGACACATGCTGGTGAGTTCGGCGCATGGGCATGTGCTTACCTCAATTGTAGCCCCGCTTACATCAGAGCACTTCCATGGAGGAGATCTTGGTCCAATCGTGCCATGGAGGTTAACCTTCGAAAGAGAGATGCCGTTTCTTGAGGCCTTATACCGAACCTGCACGCTGGACTTTCAAAGCCCCAGTGTTCTTCAATGTAACGCCCTTGACAAATAAATATAGGAGGCGAGAGTTTGGGTTAAAATTGTTAGCGGGGTGGTCGCCGGTGTCACCTGCTATTTTTTTTACCTGTTCTTACGTCTTCCATGAACGCTTGAGAGACGTCGTTGTTCTTTATAAAACCCTCCCCTGCCAAATTGCCAATATTATTCTTCACATTAACACCAATTCCCGTGTTGTAAACCACTATGTTCTTGGTCAATACATTCTCCATTCCACCACAGGTTTCACTTCCCCACTGCAATTCCACCAAATGGGGATGACCCTGTAACTCGTCGGGTGGTGATGCATGAGCTAGGGTGTCCATAAGCGATCCCATAATATATATATATATATATATATATATTCTCATCCCATCCACTCTTCACAGCCAGGAGATCATCTCCGGCAGAAATGAACGAGCATTCTATACAGAAGTTGGAGCTTGCATGTACGCAAATGATACATGAAAGTGAACAAAGTTAATGATTCATTCCTATATATTTCTGTTTATTGCTGGGAATCAATTAATGAGCATAGCCATTTTCCAGAAGTTTTTATTCAATAGTTTTTATTCCTATAGATTCATCCAGATATGAAACACTATGCTATCAAGGAAGAACGATTTCCTTCGATCTGTTTCGTCTCTACATTTGTGATAAGGCAGTTTCTACAAGGTTCATCAGGACCGACCAGCAGTAGCTTCTGTTAGCGTTTTACACGGTGAAACGCACTCAACATGATCGAGCCAACCTGAGTGCTCGCTTATGTTTGAGTCATGACCAAGTTTGGCCGACTAAAATATATTTCAAATTTTACTTAGATCCCTTTGTATCTACAATGTGTATTTTACACTTGTTTAGGCTCATTAATATTTTTTTAAATTTTAATATTAATAATTTAAATTTTTTTAGTAAATTTGAAAATATAGATAACATATTTTTTTAATGTTTTACATTATAATATTATATTTATTCTCTGTATAATATAAATTACATAATATATATAAAATATAAAAATAATATAATATATAATTAAAAAATAGATCAAGCCGAATATAAGCCTTAAATGTTAAAATCAAAATCCGATTTTTTATTAAATTTACCCAAGTTTATTTTCAGGACATGATATTTTTGTTCAAAGCTTCTAAATATTGAATAAGTAACCCGATTCATGAACATACCTATCTTTTCTTTGAAAGTAAATATTGGATATAGATAAATATGAATCTATACCTAAAAAAAATATGTTTAATTTTTTATAAATTTAAAAATTATATTTTTATATTTATATCTAAATAAATCTTTGAATAATATTGCTCCCATACCCATGTAACCGATGTTGAAGTAATATAGCTTCACCCATGTCTCCAATGTTGATGTCATTCAGCCCCTTCTTACTAAAACCTCTTGTAAATTAAAGCAAAGCGAGATGATATGGAGTTGTGGCAATTGGAGGGGTGGGGGGAAGTGCTTGAAAGGTTATAATAGAGATATCTCTTCCAATTACGCTAATACTTTTAATAAGTCCCTATATTATAGTAAATTATATTTTAATTTTTATATTATTAAATTTGATATTTAATCTTTATATTTTTAAAATTATAATAAATAAAAAATAATTAATAACATTAAAAAACTATTTGAATGTCGATAAAATGCTAATACATCATGCAATGTAAAATTTTTAAATTTTATACAAAAAAACGAAACCCAACCCTAAAACCAAATCATTTTTATATAAAATTTAAAATTTTATATCACATACTACATTAATATTTTATCGATATTTAAATTTTTTTAATATCGTTACTTATTTTTTCTTATTTACTACAATTAAAAAATGCAAAGACTAAAATACTGAATTTAATAATTCAAAGATTAAAATATTTTAGTGTACTTCTACCTCTAATTACAGTATAAATAACTTGCTAGATGAGTAAATTTACGTCATCTACCAACATGGTATTCATATCCACCAAACACTGAAATGGCTTATCTGCAATGGATTGGAACATGCAAAACTAAAGATACGAATATAAAATTTCTATCGCGCATAGATATTTACAACCAAATACCAATACAACACCACATTATTCAACAAAAAAAAAAAACCACAAAGAAATTTCTGAATTTGTTTCTTCATTTAGGAAAATCCGTAGGCCGCGGATTGAGCTTTGATTGTCAGCTACTACCAACACAACACACCTAAAGATCATGTTCTGGTAAAAAGAAGATGCATAAAGTATAAGGAAATAGAAGTTGACTCTGACCGCAGGAAGCCCAAACTGTCTACTCAACAAGAACCTTGAATGCTGCTAAGAGGGACCCGGATTATTCACGTTCTTTCGATAGGCTCAGTCCGATCGTGAACAGCCAAACGCTCTGAAACATCGGCCAATGACTTGAGGTTGCATTTGATAAGTGCCTCAACAAAGTAGCATGTTTCATCCTTGGTGTTCCCATCGGGTACATCCACCACAAAAGACTCAATCACCAGCGTTCCAGGTCTGCCATCAATGACCTCGGGATGGAGCGTAACAATGGATGAGTAGTTCTGCCAAATTGCATAGCATACGAGCAATTTTGCAGTTTCATCAAATTATATTATCACCAAAATACAGGATACATTATAAAAATAAAAATAAAACTTCAACTAACGAGGGAGCTCAATGCAAAATTGGGACAATAGAATTCTCAGAAATTCAAATATTAAAAGAAAAGGATGCCAAACAATATATCTCAGAACTGAAAAGTAAAACATCTTCAATGACATGATAAACAGCGTTGCTTGCCCACATGTGGATAAACTAAAAATATTCTATATAACAGATCCATTACATGCAAACAAACCAGGCAACTAGCTGCAATAGAATGCGTCCAGGTCAAATGTGCTAGTGGCACAAGAAAACATAGATGGTTGGGATCGATGAAAAGGCCACATAAGGTATATAAATTGCGCTAGACAGAGTGCAGCTGTAAAGCACGATCATTCTACTTGCCAAATTCAGCTGACATAGATTTGACAAGTCAATTTGTAAGGGATATATATCTCCTAGTTTCAAAACTCCAATTTCCAGTTTTGTAAAGCACTAAGGCTAAGCTCGATCTCAAACATGAAAAAATTTATTCTAAAAGACTTGATAAATTTGACCATTTAAACATGATTTTGACAATTCATATTCAATCCACAAAGTCTTTATCCCAATGACCAGTAACAGAAGTTAGTGTATTCAGTCCTCCATCTAGCAAGTTGCAATTGGCTATATCCAAAACTTTATTTCGTTTTCAAGTAACATATGCATTATGTAATCTAACAGAAAAGTATCACATCATATAAAAAGAAACAAAAAAGAAAGTTACTTATAGATGAA
Source organism: Adansonia gregorii (assembly GCA_038382025.1). NCBI lineage: Eukaryota > Viridiplantae > Streptophyta > Magnoliopsida > Malvales > Malvaceae > Adansonia > Adansonia gregorii. The sequence continues at coordinate 18,094,128 of JBBYHO010000005.1, forward strand.
TCCTTATATTCCAGTCAAGATTATACGTTGAAAAAAACTGAAAATTTATTGGAATTTAAGGGGGCATGCATTTACAATTATGCGTGTGATGTGTAACTAATTCAACCAAGTAGAAAATTCATACCTTCAACCTGTGATCTCCTCCAACAATTCTCATGCTCAAAATATGCTCATCATCATCTAGATACTCCAACCTTTCAGTGCTTGTGGTGGCCGGCAAACCTGACTTAACATTGACTTCTCTGACGCTTCCAATCCGAAGGTCCCCCTGCACAACACACCTGCTAACAAACGGTTTGTACTTCTGCGGTTGATCAAATCTCCTCACCAGTGACCAAACCTGATTGATCAAAAACCAATAATCATTCATTAAGGCACAAAACACCACCAGGTTTGCATTCAATGAAGCAAACTAAGACCTGAAACTTAATCCGATATTAATTTCATTTGTAACTACACAAGGTTTAGATTGGGCATGGGATATCAAATAAAACTCATTCAATCCAAAGTTTCTAGGTATTTGAAGATGAGAATGATATATAAGAACCTAGGCCCTAACTATCTTTTCCACATTTGAGGAAAATGCAATTTTAAAGAAAACCTTCTGTTCCATTTATGTTCAAAGAATGCAAAAATACTGAGCAATTATGCAAGAAAACAGCAATTTTGCAGACTAATTTCTACTAATCAATCCTCAACCGAAAGCTGTGAATGTTTTACATTGCACCTCTTAAAATCACATGCTTCATTGCTCAAGGTCATGTTTGAATGCACTGATGTAGATTGAGAATAACTTCAATTGAGTCATAGAATGTTTAAAATCACATAAAATTTCAAACGAACCAATAATCTAGCTTAAATTTTCAGTTATAAATTCGAAATTCTAATAAATCCCCACTTGAATACCGTTCCCTTCATATTCAATCCACATGCAATGAAAAAAAAAAAAAAGCTAAAGGAAAGGGAAAAAAATCCCAACAATAGAAAGTCGCCTAAAAATTAAGCTAAGTTACTTAAATTAGGCGTCTAAAACGAAAAATTACAGAATTAAACAAAAACCGTTTCCCAGATCTATGTACGGGTCTAGCACCAAATACGAACCCAATCGATTCATTAAAAAAATATAGTAAATATAGTGGAAATTACAAAAAGAAAAAGAAAGAAACATACGAGATGAACAGGAGCTTTGATGTGTTTAACGAGCGAAGAGCTGCACTGATTTTCTTTAACCTCGAGTTTATGGTGCTGCTTTATGAACTCTTCTTCCATCTTGCTAAAGCCGTTCTCGTTCATGGTGATATAATCATTGGTCACCATCGAGGTAACCTTAGCAGAAACTTTAGTCGCGCAAGGAAGAGAGAAGGGCGGGGGGAACCGGTCCAAAAGCCAACGCCGGGGGATTAGCGGATTCGGTTACAGTTATCGGGGAGCCCTAGAGAGGACCAAAATGAAACGCCATCGCCAGGTCCAGGTTGCTTCTTTCTCATCTAATCCCCTGGAATTATTAATTCTAATTAAAAAATAATCCGGGAGGGGGGGGGAGGAGAAAAGAAACGGATTTTTTTTTTTTTTAAGAAATAAACAAAAATTTGGCTATTACTGTTTATTCGGACTTTCCATGGCGATTACTGATTAGTGGCAGGAATTTTAATTGCCGCACAGGCTAAGTTTTAATAGGTCCTAGGATTTTTTGACGGATGTCGTGAAAGTCAAAACGACTGCGCATTAAGGCCTGTGGTTTGGCTGATTTGTGTTTATTGGGCTAAATCTTCAGGCCCAAATTTTCCCGCCAAAGGATCTATTTATCTGCCCTAATCTCCTTTTCTTTCCCGCCATGCCCTTCTCTCCCCGTCCCACTCTCTGCTCCGAAGCTCGTTCTATTCAACGAAAATTAGGGTTCAAGAGAAAGATTTTGAAGCAAAGATGAAGAAAGAGGAAGCTGAAAATGGAAGAGATGACATGGTGATTGATGGACCTGAGCAAGCAAACGCCGTTCCTGATGGATTCAACGTTAACTATCTCAGAATCTACTATGGTAAGAACTCCCTTTTTTTCTCTTAATAGAGTTTGTTTCTATTTTTCCTAAAAGAGAATCTTATATGCTTGAATGATGAAGTTTTCTTTTATTCTAGTAGTTGTAATTGAAATCTGAAACCTAATTTCATGGCAGGAAAGTTATTTCCTCATGCTGATATGTTTAAGTGGATGTCTTACGGCAATGGTAATCCAAATATCTTCGTCCTTATTGCTTTCGTGTCGTTTTTTTCTTATGTATTGATGTATGTCGTCATTGCTCTATCGGCAGATGGCAAGCATCCTGCTTGTGACAGGTCCTACTTTGGAAGAAGGGAATTTTCTTTCACGCTAGAAAATGACATTTATATCCGATTCCAGTCTTTCAACAGTGTTTCTGAACTGGAGAATTCCATCAAAGAAAAGTGTCCATTCAAGATAGATATTGGGCCTGTCTACAGTGTTGATGTAAGGTTTCATTCAATTTTCTTCTTATTATTATGAAGTTTTTGAATCTACTCGCATTGAGCTACGAGTTAAAACTGCTGATATTTCTCCTGACCTTTCTGTGGAATTGTAAATGTTGCCTTTTTTATTAGTTATTAAAGATGTGTTGTATTGAATGCAGCCTGCTAAGAGGCATGCCTATGGGCAAAGTGGAGACAATGTTTTCACTCCAGTAGAGAGGGAACTGGTTTTTGATATTGTAAGCGACTGAACTTCTAGAAAACTGAAGCCAACTTTTCAAATTGAGTTATTTGACTTGTTGGAGTTACGTTTTTTTTTTTTTTTTCCTTTTCCCAGGATATAACAGATTATGATGATGTTAGATATTGCTGCGCAGGAGCAGATGTTTGCTTGGAATGCTGGCCTCTTATGACAATCGCAATTAAAGTGATTGATACTGCTCTCAGAGGTAAAGCTGGTCTAAATTGCTTTGTTATTCACGCTTTGTGTCCTTAGCTGGCATGCTAAACTGGCCTAGATCCCAGACTATTGTAATTGGAACTTTGTGAGACTATTGTAATTGGAACTTTGTGTCCTTGCTTGTTGTCGTACTGAAATGCTTGATTCAGAGTGTAGGCACTAAGTGCACATGACATGTATATGTCTTCTGCTTACATCATCAACTAACTTCTAAGTTCTTATCATGCAGATGACTTTGGCTTTGATCATATTCTCTGGGTATATAGTGGTCGGCGTGGTGTGCACTGCTGGGTTTGTGATGGAAAAGCCAGAAGGTACTGCAGTAAACTGTGGAATCTTCACATAATTTCTGTTATATCTTTACCTGCATTATTACATAAAGATCTGAATTATACATCATCCTTTCTACAGGTTGACTAATGAACAGAGGGCAGCTATTGCTGACTATTTCCGTGTATACAAGGTGCTTAACTGGTGCTCTGATACAAATGGATTTTGTTTAGTTTTTTAATACCAAGAAACCATTGATTTTGTACTTTGTTCAGGGCAATGAAAATAGTCACAAAAAGATATCTTTACCAGGTCCTGTTCTTCATCCTTTCTTGGCGTAAGTGATACTGTATTTCGTTTTTAATTTCCTTATTCTGGACCTACAGTCTCCTTCACTAGTACATATTCTGGCTTTGCAGGAAATCCTATACTGAAGTTCTGAAGGGTTTTTTTGAGGCAAAGCTGCTTCCAAACCAAAATTTACTTGCCTCTGAGGAGAGATATGAGAAGATCCTAGAAATGATTCCTGATGCATGTAAAATTTATTGTCTCTTTGATGCATAGCTTCGTGATTTACCTTAGTCCTTAGCAGTTGCTCATGCATGTACATGCTCTCTTTTCAGCTGTTGCTTCTGAGCTTCGGGGGAGGTGGCAGGAGAATAAGCGAGCTTCCATGTCAAAAGATGACATTAATGTTGTTAGGTGGGAGCAACTAAAATATATCCTGCAATCGGGTAAACAAAAGGTATGAATTGGCGTGCACAAATGCTTTAGGCTTTAAATACTTCATGGTCACTGGAAGCCTCTGTTTAGAATGTTTGTTATAAACAGTGGCATAGGCCACTCTGCTTGATTAGGTGCATAGAAATTGAATACTTTTATCGCATTTTTGTCAGTTGTATTATTTGAATTTGTTTTTAGATTAATTACTCTAACATTGATGCTAAAATGTACTGAGTTGGGATAAGGTTGCTATTTATAAAATATATAATTGCCATCATAAATTGTTATGGCCATCAAACAGATCATAGAATTTTGAGACATAGATGAATAATAAAGCTCCATGGATCATAAAGTGAGAGTTTCATGACATGTTAAAGTGTTTAAAGTAAAGGGTATGAGTCCGCTACTGCTCACCTGACTTACAGTCATCAGATTCGCGTGTTAGAAACAGGATTCTCCTGTCCTGGACTTTCTTTTTATCCTCCACAATCAAAGTGCACTTTCTGAGAAAATCAACAATAAATAATGAGTTGGATCAAGTCATAAGTTCTCACTTTCAAAATCAAGTGCAATTTGATTGTTTTATTGGACAGATTCTAACATTAGAAGCGCACTTCCCAAATTTGTGTTTCACCTATCTTATCTATTTTACTTGGAGGAGAACTTTTCTCATGTACATGTACTTTATTTTTCATCTTTTTAATTATTTTGCATGATTGACCTTTTCCAGACACAAGGACTACGGAGATGTGTTGAAGAGATTGTCTTTTCATTTACGTACCCTAGGCTTGATATGGAGGTCTGCGACATTATTAATCTTTTGGGTTTTGTTTTAATATGTTTTTGGGTTCGTTTTTTCCTTTCTCTTTCAACAAATATAGGTTTTGATTTTAGGAGTACATCCTCCTCCATTTCATACACTTGTACATATAAATTGCGTTTATGGAAGCAACAAGTTTTTATATATAAAAGTATCTATGAGTAACCGGTGACAGGCAACTACCCGTTTGTATATCAGGTGTCAAAGCACATGAACCATTTACTGAAGGCACCATTCTGTGTACATCCAAAAACAGGTTAGTTTTGGAAAATCTGTTTCGACATCAATTATGAATGTGAAGATTTGGCATAAATCATAGGTGGGGTGCGTAAAGTGTGATGTGAATTCTGTTTTAAGAACCAAGACATATAAACCTAAAGGCTAAAACACTACAGTGACAACTTACAAAAGCAGAACTATTTTCTGTAGTTGTATTTATGCTGTGAAATCTTGAATGTGTTGTTATTATATTTATTTTCTTAATTGATATTTGGATCTTCACATGCACGTCAATACGTCATGATAGGGACTATCTTCTTGTTCTGATTATCCAGAAATGTTGGAAGGAAGAAACTTCATTTAGCAGAGCCTAGAATGAATTTTAGCTGTCTCGAAGTGTTTTTGAAGTTTTTTAACTTTTCCCCTAGGTCGTGTTTGTGTTCCGATTGACCCAAACAATTGTGATGCATTTGATCCAACGACAGTGCCAACCCTATCCCAGGTTTGTTTGCTATCAACTCTCAATTTTCTTATACGTGTGGGATTTTGCTTGTCAAGATTTCCAATTCCAATTTTAATAGTTTGTGAGAACTTCAACCAAGAGAAAGAACTATATTGTATTTCAACATTTTAAATCTGTAAATCATGAGTTCTAGCAATGTAGTTCTTCCTCTTGTGATTTTGTTTACCTGGCAGCTTTTGGAAGAACTGAACGAGGGAGGACGAAAGCAAGATGCTGAGAATGGTATGTCTATTTCTGCAGTATTTTTTTTTAACCTTATGATGGTTAGGTTCCTATACTTTTAGTTAGTCACTCGCAAATAGAAGAAGATGATGAAGACCAGGGAAAAGGAAAGTTGCCGAGTTTTAAGAAGTTGTTATAATTTTCTTTTCTCCTTCTCCGATCTCTTTGACATGCACATTTTCACGGTTGATTTTGTCATCTTTCTTGCACAGTATGAACTTGACCTATTATAATATGCCACCTGCAATTGTTTTTTTTTTCCTGTTTTTCTGATATTTATTGGCTTTGGTCAATGGCAGAATGGGATAGAACCTCACTCGGAGAGTC
>JBBYHO010000005.1:18193595-18204453 GCA_038382025.1 Adansonia gregorii
TTCTTGTCTCCTCCATCGATCCGTTGATTGTTTCCTCTTTGATCTTTTCTTTGTTTTTGATTTCGTAATGTAATTATTGAATCCCTGCTTTATGGCTTTTATATTTTCATGCCTTTTGAATCTGGAAACACAGGTCAATTTTTTTTCTGAAATCATTTTGCTGATTGGGGCATTATAATGTGATGAATAATTGGTATTGATTAATATTTTAAAATCAAATCAAATTTTGCAGATCCTGGATTGCAGCCTCAAGCTGCAACAGTAACCGGTGATGTTGATCTAACTTTCTTCTCTAGTTCTAAGGCTCCTGCAACCGTTGGAGGGAAAGCTTCTGCTCAGCCTAGAAGAACACTTGTTTCCAATCAGGAAATTGAAGCTATTTTGGTATGTAAAACAAGCCTCATTTTTTGCGTTGTTTTCCATGTTCTAATGTGTTCTGAATTGGACATTTATATTTAGCTGCGTTATATGTCTTATGATCACTAGCCAAACTTATAAGAAAACATTTTGATCGGCGAATTTATTGTTTGTAGCTATCAATGTTATGAAGCACTAGATTGTGTCGAATGCTTGGTGTTTTTTTTTTCGGCCATCTCAAATGGAGAAGTATTTAATTTATGCCAGTATCTTAGGGAAGAAGAAATGTTGGTTTTTTTCCATGAGGTTTGGACATTGGTGTTTTCTTTGATTTTGTTGCTAGAATTAATTGATGATGTATGTTTCATCTTCTTTTGTTCTAATCTAAAGTTTGTAAAACTGCTTGTTTGATGTGTGTCTCGTTGGTCGTTTATTCTGTTGTTATGGTACTGGAAGAACAATTTTTTTTAATATTTTTCTGGTTCTTCTGTTTTAGCTAGGTATTTATTGATCTTTTTTTGACACGCTTTTGGCAGTTGGGTGGCTGTTTCTGATCATCTGATGGAGTTTCTAAAAGGAAGACAATTTCATGTTTTTTCTTTACCACAATATCGACACCTCATTTTTCTAATCATATTGGTGTGCCATAAATAGGGGCAAACACCATTTTCAATGAATAAAACACACAGGAAGACAATTGAATTGAAGTCTTTTTTGATGAATAATTCTATATTTTCTTATTAATGTTGATTCTTGATGCTAGAAGATTTGGGAATTTGTTGGTTTTTCATGTTTGAACTAGTATTCAGTGGCGGTGAATTCCTAACTGAGCTTCATTAGTCAAAAACTGCCTTTTACCATTCATACATTGAGAATTGAGGCAGGGAAATGAAATGGAAATCATCAGTTTGGATCCTTCACTAGCGTAGCTTCAAGAACAGCAGATTTAGGATTCTTCACTGGAGGGCCTTTTTTCCCTGCGTTCGAACTCGTTAAGGCGAACCATAAACAATCTGTCCCACTTCCCTTCTTCAGAAAGAAGCCCTGCCTTTCCATCAGTGATCCGCTGCACAATGCCACAGTACATGCAGAATGGGTTGCTAGGATTTTTCAGAGTCATGATCATCCCAGGCATTAACAGCAGCAGGTCAGATGATTTTGGCTTCTTCATGGCAGCATGTCTGGCAATACTTCATGGATCCGAAACTGACTGCTTTTACCAGCGGTGGATTTTCCTGAATGAACTTTTCCAACCCCTTTCACTTCCCGGAAACCCACCAGTTAGCCTCCATCATCTTTTTTTGAAAGCATCTTCTGGAATTGAGATTGCTGTGCTGATGCCAGAACTTTCAACATCTGTGGTAGTAGCAAGTGATGACACCTGCTGCACGTCTCTTGAGCTCAACTTCTATACCTTTTGCCTCAATTACAGAGCCCTCTAACTCCCAAGATTTCAAATATGCCGAACCTGGCGTAAAATGTGACTTGTTAGGACGATGAGTGATGGGGTTTTGCCCATGGAATTGAGATCGAAGTAGAGAACCTTGAGGGGTTGGGAGATTGATGGAAGATGCCATGTTTTATGTTCTAATATTAACAACAATTGTTTTCTATTGGTGATTGGTTTTATCTTCAATTATAACATAAGCTTGGAATAGGATTATGATTATGATTATGATTATGCGATTCATCAACAAATTTAACCATCTGTTTACAAGGGAAATAGTTAGTAGCATCATAAAATAGTTACATGTGGTTAAGTGTCTTTTTTTTAAGTAATTGTATAAATTAACTAAACTAGAAATTCTAAAAGGAATCTTCCTCAGCTAGGCACCATCAAATAGTATAAGGGGTGAGCGAAATAAGTGGCATCTGCCTCGTGCATCTCTCTAACAATTAGATCTGTTTCAAGAAAGATTTAGTTTGAATAGAATGCGACTGGGGCGTTCATTGCTTATTCTATTTTTGAACATCAGAGACATGAAAATTCACGAGAAGCAATTGGGCGTATTGTATGTGCCAATTGTTATTTACTTTGAGTTTAGATGATGAAATTGAAAAAAATTCGAGCTGCGATTCAGTTCGATCATGAATATCTCTACGCGTAACGGTCACTCGAAATTTGTGCAACATTATATTTATTGTTTTGTTAATTTCTGTTGACTCAATTATGCATTTAACTTGTTTAAAAAAAATATTACACCAAAATTAAGTTTTGATAAGAAAGTAAGGAACACAAACATGACCAACACAACAGATTTGATATAATTGAATAAGACTATTGCTCAAATTATAAAGGTACAAATTTGCTTATTTTTTATTTTGGTTATTATTATAGGAAAGTAGAATTAAGCAAATAAGAAAATTCTTATTTTACGGTTGAAAGGGGGAACTTTTCTTTTTTTTTTTTTTGAATTAAAGAACAGAAAGGAGGATAGTGACTATACTTGGTATAAAAAAAAAATTATTTGCAAACCTTTTATGTTCACTTTAAGCATAAAAGGAGGCAAACATATGTTCAAATTAGAGACATTAATTTATGCATTGTGGTATTTCATTTTTTACAACGTATAAAAATAAACATTACATCAATATTATTTAATTTTGTTAAAATTTTAAATATGAATGTCTCTTGTAATTAATTTATCATATTGATTATATTTAAACTTATGATTTCGTGTTTATTACTTTATTTTCATGTTTATTAAACTTATAATACTCATATCTTATTAAAAATTATTAAATTTAACGTAAATAAACGTGTTAAAAATAAAATCAGACTTTACCAATAAAAAAAACTGTTAAAATTAATTAAATAAAAGGTGTAAATCACGATGAGCCAACGGATTCATACAGGATAAATAATCAACAAATATAGAACCATTTTTTTCCCTGGAGGAAAAAAAGGCTAAAATGGGGGTATAATGGTCTTTTAATATTTAAACAGTAGGATCGGACTCGAAAGAAAGGAAACGACCCTACCGACCAGTCATGTTTGCATATAGTTTGAGCTTAGGATGGTCAAAACACTTTCCGTGAACACAAACCGTGAAAGCATATCTGCATCTTTTGTTAGAATATTTTTCTTTTCCTAATCAAATCATTATCTGTTTCTTTCAAGCTTTTTCATTTTTTTTCCCTTCTGCTCCTGCTGTTTGTGTAGTTCAAGAGATCAACTTCTGTAAGCTCTGCAGAACCTTGGTTATTTACTTATTTTGATTAATATGTTTTTCTTTTTTATTAGTTTTCTTGCTGTGGGTAGCTTTTAGTTGTTGTTTTAGCTTTTGATCATGTGCCACGGGGCATCATTTGTTTTATGTTTCTCTTTTTTAATTCTTTTTTAGGGTTTTAGCGGCTAATCATCAGTTAACTGATCAACTTTGGATATCAAAGAGGAGAATTATAAAAATTCAATGGTTTTATTGTTTCCGGTTCATGTAAACCTTGCACCTGTTGCAACCTAAGCGGGTTAATAATTTTTAGTGAGGAACTAGGACAAAGTAGCTTGAAGGGATTTTAATTCGATCTCCATGAAGCGTCAGTGATATTATTCCTGTGATCTTTCAGGCTTCCTTATGGTGCCTCTGGTGCATAGTTGGGGCTCTTATTTCTCAAATGCTGCACGTTCTCATATATGTCTACCTTGTATTTTACTAAAGATTAGCTAGTTGACAAGCATGAACCACTCTCGTAAATTTTGTATTGATTTTAGCGAGTCATCCTGATCTCTTAGTTGCATACTTCTTTAGATTATGATGAACCTGAAATCTAAGAGGCTTTCAGTGTTTTTAGGTTATACAATTGTTTATTCTTCTGAAAGAACCCGAATCCCGTTTCAGAAAATCATTGGCTTATCGTTTGGCAAGCACTTCTCAAGTACTTAGCCCTTAAGTCTTGACATCCCAGATTCTCTGGAATATTTGTTCTGGGTTGTAAAACATATCAGTGATTTTTTTGAACTAATTCTGGACTTGGAAGCTTGTTATATCATCTTAAGTTTGGTTATATATTACGACTATGATTGTCATTTTTGCTTTTGTTGGTCATAGGTTTGTACATCACTACATCTTCCTATAGTGAATATAACTTTATGGATGATGATCCTGGGAAGATCAAGGTGATTCCAGATCAGTTTCAAGTCTCAACTCCTAGTGGTGAATCTCCTCAAAATGGAAGTTCACTTGATTCACAGCCAAATATTGATCATCCTTCAAGGTATTACTTTCTGAAGTTTGGAAAGAGAACAAATTAAGAATTTCAAGTTTACCTCATCTCAATATTCTGGGTCTGCTCTAGGATAGGTCCAATAGCAGTTTATGGTCTTGGCAAAAACTGAGAAGTGCTGCATTCATGTTGAATCTGTTCAGTTTTCGTGGGTTACGTTGGAGTGGTGGTGATGGTCAGGAAAAGGTTTATTTAACAGCTTCTTTGAATTTGCTGTTGGACTCCACTGATTATCAGATATCCCTTGTCAGTTGTCACCATTTTTTTTATTTTTTCATCTTCAGGTTCAGTTGACTGCTGCAGAGTTGGAATCACTTAGATCAGACCTTGCTGACATGGAAGAGAGAGAAGCTCACTTGAAAGCTCGGTAAGAGAGGGTTGAATCTTGACTTTTGAACCATGATATATATTTTGGTCAGCTATATATTTATGTCCATAATTTAATAATGTAGTGGAAAGGTGATGTTTGACAGTTTGAGCCTTTACCGTTTCCAGAACTGTGAGTTTTGTGGAGTTTTCCTCCTATATATCAGAACCCAACTTGCAAATAATGGATTCTGAGCCCTGGTGTTTCTATGTTTATTACTGGGTTTTCCTGGGCTTATAGATCCAGAATTCGTTGCAGATTGACATTCAGATTCAGACACAATACTTCTTCATTTCCTGATGTTTCTGTCTCATGCAGATTGGAACATATTGATGGGATTTTGCGGTCTGCTCGTCTTTCTGGCTATTTGTACATCCGAGCCGTATGAATATTCCCGTTTTGCTATCTTATATTTTGTTTATTTTGCATCCTCTGTTTTCATGTACTATTATTCTGGTTAATTTTTCTCCTACATATCTTTCATTCACAGAGGTGGACAGCTTTACCCGGAGAACCTGCTTCTGTTGATGATAGTGATGTTGACGACTGGCTTCCTCGATTCGTTGTTCTTCATGGCCAATGTATATTCTTCTATTTATTCTCCACAGGTAATTAAACTTTGATGTATTTTCCTCTTTTGCTCGATTATGCTTCATGTATGGTGTAAATTGGGAAACGACAAAAATTCTATCAGGCGTAGCGCAGCTGAAATTTCAAATTCAAGATAATCAAGCAGTTTTTACTAGTTCTCTTCTTCAATAAACACATCATTAAGTTTCAAATGAAGTCTTTTAATATGTTTTAGTTAGACTTGCACGAGACCATAACAATGATCTATGCAATAGGTTGGTGGATTATAGACATCACTTACTGATCAACTTCTTAATTATTGCTATGCAGATTTAAGCCCTCAGGATTCCACACTGCTGTCTGATGTTGTCGAAGTTGGTTCTTTGCCAAGCTTTACGAGAGAAGATGAAGGGATACGATACTCGTTTTATATCTTAACTCGCCTAGGACTGCGCTATGAATGTTCTCACGTTTCTAAAATACAGGTATACCTTGAGTCCTTAATATGCATATATTAATAGATTACAATGTTTAGATCCGTACGCATTTTGGATCAGTTATAGTATATAGCTGTGCTGTTCTAAACTCGCAAAATGTTCTTTCTTCAATATCATATTATTTTGTAAAGTATGCTGCTAAGTGGTGACCACGTGCAGTAATAATATCTCGCTTGGACTATATCTTGAGTTGAGGTCAGTTCTGTATTTGCTTATTTACAATTGATGAAGATGAAGCTAAGTAATTTTTGGAGGAATCCAGAACATCAATCTGCATGATTAAGTGTGGCACTTAAGCTACCTAAAATGTTATGAAATTTGATTTAATTCCAAGTGTTTTGATTTCTTTAGAATTCTATATGTGTTCATGCATGCAAATAGATTCTTCAGCGGCTATTAGATACAGGTCATTTATGTTCATAGCTAGAATTATCAGTATAATTCTCTTCCATTATATTTGCCTCGTACGAAATGCCAAAAGCATTTAATATAGCATAGATAGTTGTCAAGATTGTGATTTGTCAGAACATTATTTTCATTGGGTGTTTTATATATTTTAGAAAGGATCAAAGGAACCCTTGGAACCCCAAACTCTGCCCTCTTAATTGCTTTATGTATTCGCTTTTAAGAGGTGGCATCTAGCAAGTCTAAAATTCGGATCTTAATATTTACAACCCATTCAGCTATCTCCAAGCTGCAGCTTCCTTCATACCAAAAAAATAAAAACACTTGGAGCATAGTTCAATTTTGGACAACCTATCAAAGAATTTAACTTTGTTTCAATGTACATTTTGAATTTATCAAAATTTCCTTATATTCTTTTCTCTATTTTCCTAGGTGGACACCTGGATATCAGCATTGCAGACAGACTACAGGGTGGATTCTGAATCTGATGTTATAGTTCCAAATGGTTCAAGTAAAAAGTAAAAACATTTGCAGAATTTTTTTTCTTTTGTAACAGTGACTTGTATATGCAGTCAAATCTAACTTGCGTCATGTTGAACTCAGCATATATTGAATTACTAGGATCCCACTAACAAATCTTTTGTCAATGTACATATGATGGCATTTCCATTAATAAATCATCATCTATCTTTGTATATACCCCTTTTGACCTGGAGAAGTGTTTTAGCTTTTATGATGCTTGTAGGCACTGAAATATATATGTGGGAGAAAATTTTCTAGTCCATTAGGCCGTTTATAGAGCTACCGATGATGCTCTAATAAGAGTTATAGTTCATATCAGGAATCAACAGATCCTTATGCATGCATGATCCACATATATGGATAGGTAATAAATGAGCACTACCTACAAAAACATTAGCTGCATATAATTTAGCATGGCTGGCGTGATTAAGATTTAACTGTAACGTAAATGTAGATAGACAAACAAGTCATTTCTCTCCTTTACTAAAACATTAAACTGTTTGCTTTGCTCCTAGCTTAGCTGGTATTCCTTGGACCCTGGTCCTGGGGAAAGGGCTATTACCAAGCTTACTAGGTGCAATGGGTTTGTGACTAAAACCTCCTGGAATGAAAAGTCAAATAGACATGGCTTTTTGACTAAAAGATCTTGTAATAAATAGTCAAATCAACAACGGGGGTGTAGCTCATATGGTAGAGCGCTCGCTTTGCATGCGAGAGGCACGGGGTTCGATTCCCCGCACCTCCAATTTTTTTCATTAGTTTTGTTCCATCTCATTTACCTCCGAAATGAAGTTTGAACCTCACGTTCCTCCCTTGGCTGTCTCGCTTTTCTTCTCGACACACAGAACTTTCAGAATATACTCAAAACAACAATGACAGTGTTACTCTTTTGTCTCTCATTTTACGCTCCATTAATTCCCTTCCCTTCTCTCAAAACTAAAAAATTTTTCAAACTCTCATCTTCTTTAAAAGAAACCCCGTACAGCAGAGATAGAAACGTTCCCTTTTAGACCAGGAGTTACTGAGCAGAGTCTCTGCTACTAATGGTTGTGAGGACAATTGGCCCTTATTAGCTATGCTATTATAGGTTGTGAGGTCTACAACCTAGGAACAGGAAAAGGGAACATCAGCTTTGGAAATGGTTGCTGCATTTGAAAGCGCTTCCGGGAGGGTATTTTGTCCTTCTTCCACTCTGTCCCGAGGAGTGACTGGGACAATGCTATTCAGTTAACATACCGAATTTTTTTTACTTTTTATCAGTTCTTGTAGTGGCTGGACCTCGAGCTGGGGATGCCGAAATTGTGTATGCTTCAACCGAAAAGTCAGAGCGTGAATTGAATTGGACGCAAGGGCTTACATACAAGCAAAATTTTCAGTGCTTTTATAAGTATCTTATAAGTAATTTTCAGTGTTTTTGTAAGTATATTTTTCTTCCTGAAGAAAAAAGATTAATTAGTCAGTTTCTTACAAGTAATTCTTACTTTAATTGTGTTGCCCTTGCAGAGCAAAATACGGCATTGAGGAGATATGCAGGGATCAATGGAGCTTTGCCTGCAAGAACCCATACCTATTCTCCTATATCTATATGGTATTGACTGAGTTGGTGTTACGGTAGTAACCGATGTTGGCTTGCATGTGCCAATTGGAGAACAAAAATTTTGCTGTAGGAGAAGCTTCTTATAGTTCAAAACTCTTTACACATTCTTGTTACTCCTTGTCTTTAAGATAAAAATATCTTTTCCATTGGCTGTCATTGTGTTTTAACATGGCTTAAATGTCTCTCTTGCTTCATTTTCAGTAGGGTTGAAGAATGTTTTCGTTGTTATCTGTTTTCCGGTACTCGGAGGAGTAGAATCAAAAGGGTGCCAAGAAGGCTTGGAGAATTCCCTCGTGGAGGGAGGATTGAAACTCTTCGATAGTTATGAAAGACTACGTCTTTCTCTTATGAAACCTTCACAAATTCACAACTGTTCTTTCTGAAATGCATCATCAGATTAAGTTATGTGATATTCTTCAGTTGTTTACTATCATATTATAAAATCTCTTCAATGATTGAAATTGAGGTAGAAATGGGACTCTGATATTCTAGCTTTGCTAGCTGAAGCAGCAAGCAATGCAGTAAGCACTATTTAGTTCCCCAATCTGTTACAAACAGAACAGATTTAGATATCTAACAATTAAAATTA
The DNA here is from genome assembly GCA_038382025.1 of Adansonia gregorii. Lineage (NCBI taxonomy): Eukaryota > Viridiplantae > Streptophyta > Magnoliopsida > Malvales > Malvaceae > Adansonia > Adansonia gregorii. The sequence goes on from JBBYHO010000005.1 coordinate 18,202,724, forward strand.
TTCGATTCAAGTAACGCTTTGCATGGTTAGACCATCAACCTGGTGGAACATCATGTGGGTTTTGCCCCCAAAGGACATTGCTTTTAGATGTGGGAAGATGCTGACAACAACACATAACTGCTTGCCTGGTCACAACCAAAAAGCTATATTCCAACAAACTTGCTGGATAATTTTGTTCCGAACTGCAGTCTCTTCCAAGCTGAGAAAACAATGGTGATTAAAATATATCTTATTCTCTTATCATTTCAATTTAATCGTAGATTTTTTGGTGGGCATTTTAATTCATGCATAATCCAAATGTTAATATTGAAAGAAGATAAGGCCGGTTGTGGGGGTTCAACATCTTATCCTTTTAGCGTTGTTGGCCTAATCAATAACAGGTGTCCACCGATCAGAAATTGGAGTTGGTCTAAGTCAAGGAAGTTGAGAATATAAGATTAAAAAAGTAATGTGCATCTTCATGTGGGCATCTTCTTTTATGAGATCACAGGTCACCTAGAGCTTTGAAGTCCTTTTTTTTGGGGGGGAGAGGGGGCTGTGGGGGAGGCTGATCTTAATTTTTTTTTTTTCTTTTTCTGCCGCTGTCCTATTTCTTATTCATTGTAAAAGCTGGAGAAGCTACTACCCTTTTTCGTTTACTTTTGTTAAACAAAAAGTAAGCGCAACTCAACCTTTTTGGTTATTATTAAAGGCATCCTGTTATCCTTCCGGGGCTTTCCTTCCTTTGCCCAAAAAAAAAAAAAAAAGTTAAAAAAGTTAAAAATATTAAAATATTAAAATATAAAAAAATTAAAATATCTTAAACTTTATATAATATCAAAAATTTATATAAATATAAAATATTTTAAATATAATTAAAATATAAAAATATAAAAAAATATTAGAATCATTAAATCTATGTACATTATACAAACCAACAAATTAAGATTTCGTGTTTAAAAAGATAGCAAAAAGTCTCACTGAATTTTTCCTTTTTTGATTAAATGTTATAATTTATACATATTCTTTTATTAATTACATAAACATAAATATAATATAAATTATTAAATATATTAAAATTTTATAATAAAATATATATTAAAATTATTGTATCAAATTTATTATATTATATTTATGTTTATCAATATTTTATATTTATATTTTATTTTTAAATTATATTTAAAATTACGAGGCATGATATCCATTAAATCACTTGATCTAGAATTTTCTTTCACCATTAAAAACAGTTTTTTCCATTCCTTTTTCATCATAAACAAATGATTTTGATAGTAACAACTTTTCAAGGAATTATTACTTATTTTATATATATATATATATATCCTTTTTGGTCTAATATTGGTCTGCCACCACACAATCACGTGATAAGGCAATATTATTCATGCAATTCGCGTTGTTGCATTTAGAAAACAACTAAACCAATTGGTATATATAAATATATTAATAAAAAAAACAAAAGTAAACCACTACTACTGTCAATTCTTTTTGAAAAAAATAAAAAAATTCAAATTATATTGTATATAATTTTTATTTTTAGTGATAAAATTTAAATAAAAAAATTTATAAGCAAAAATTTATTATAATTTTTTTACGAATAGAATATTTTAATTTTTATATTTTTAAATTTATAATAAATAAAAAAATAATTAATGATATTTAAAAAGTTAGGTTAAATCACAAATATGAACATGTATTATATAAATTTATTAATTTTTTTATTTATCTTTAAAGGT
>JBBYHO010000005.1:18218500-18236921 GCA_038382025.1 Adansonia gregorii
AGATTTACCAGCTAGGTGTTACAACTAATATCCGGTGGAAAAAGACTACTACGATAGTGGGCGAAGAGAAAAATTTTGCTCGGTTTTGAAAGTAAAACTCTGAACTGATGAAGGTACCCTCTCGAGGAATATGATTCTGTAGCAAAATCATCTTTTGTGCCTTGTTTTATAACTTATATTATTCAGAAAATATCTGGGTGGTACTTAAAAAAAGGGTGAAAAACCTGTTTTACGGTCTGTCGGAAGAATGGCGAGAGGGATGATATATTCGTAATAATTGTTTAAAAGGCACACCTGCCAAACGGGGGTGTAGCTCATATGGTAGAGCGCTCGCTTCGCATGCGAGAGGCACGGGGTTCGATTCCCCGCACCTCCATCTTTTATCCCTTAACATCATTTTCAAATATTTTAATACTTTTTATCTTCTTTAGCGTGATCAACCTCCAATGGGCATGACGCACGTGTCTGTAGCTCACCCTGTCGACGGCTCAAAATCTATCAAAAACAAAGTAAAACAATATGAGCCCAGTTTCTCCATTCCCATCTGTTCTCTGAGCCTCTCGTTCCTCATCTTCTTCATACTTCCTCCAAAGTGAGAAAAACAAAAAGGGAAAAAAAAATTTTTTAAAACGAAAAAGGATAAAAGCACTGTATTTTTCTGTTCTAAATTCGAAAAGCAAAGGGGGAAACTATGATTCTGAACATAGCTCCGTCACCTTGGCTGTATCGCCTTTCTCCTCCAAACACAAAACTTCCCGACTATTCTCCAAGCAACAACGTCACTCTTTTGTCTCTCCTTTTACGCTCCAATCCCCTTTCTTCTCTCAAAACCAACAAACCTTTCAAACGCAGAGCTTCCTTAAAAGAAACCCAATCAAACGGCGTCCTGGACGAAGAGGAGGGAACTTCTGTTTTGGGCGAGGCGTTACTGAGCAGAGTCTCGGCTGCTAAAGATGCGGACGAAGCACTCCAAATGATCGCTCAGAATCGGAGTGAAAGCAGTGGACAACGATACGGCGGCGTCGTGAGTGGTTCTGATTGCCGTTTGATAATAAACGCTGCACTTGATCGTAACAATGCCGACTTGGCTTTGTCTGTTTTCTATGCCATGCGTTCCAGTTTTGACACAGGTTTTCTTTTATTTTCTTTTCTAGTTAACCTTAAAACGTGAAAACCAATTCCTTTCTGTTGTAGTTATTCAATGTTTTCGGTAACAGGTGCAAGTGAGAATGGGCCATTGGTTGATAGATGGAAATGGTCAAGACCCGATGTTGTTATCTACACTACATTAGTTCAGGGCCTGGCAGCATTGTTAAGGGTCTCGGACGCTCTTAGAATGATCGATGATATTTGCCGAGTTGGAGTTTCTCCTGGTGAGGAGGTATGAACCAAAGTTCTTTCTTTCTACTTCTTTAGCCATAAAAATTGTTCCTTTTGGCAGTTCTGATTGGAAAAACCTTCTGCGTCTCTTTGGGTTTTTTGGTTTCCCTTTTGAAAGGTTCCTTTTGGGAAAGTTGTAAGATGTCCCATTTGTTCCATAGCTGTCGGTGTTGCACAACCTCAACTTGGAATTCAGGTAATTACATTGAATCTTTTTGGCGCTGGTTTCTGCTCCTCTATAGAATTATTTACATAATATTACAAGCTCAAGCCAAAATTTATGAATATTTTACATAAGATTTTACTTTCTATATTTATACATTTCTGCAGATTGTATGTTGTGCCAAATGTCGCTACAAGTATGAGCTTGTTTCTGGCAATATAGTTAGTGTTGACTCAGAAGAAATCAGGTTAGTTTATTTCTTTATATTTTACTTTCTGGGATGTTTGACTTTTCCTCAGCAGGTGTAAAATTGATTTTACATAACATGTGTTTTAAACTTATGTTCCTCAATCAGGTAAGCTCTTAGCTGCCATGGCATTCGACTTTAAGCTTGGTTTGTGTTCATGTCTTAGTCAACAAAGTTTAGTGCACTCTCAGAATACTTTGAATATGACTCATTACATAATTAATAATAGAAAAATTAAGGTCAAGTGTTGTACTGGATGATTGTGGTCTATGTGATCCAGACGCTTTATTTTTCATAAAGTACTAGTATTTGACAACTGTGCTTGACACATATTTGGACATGGGTATGGGGTATGATCTTCTAAATACATGGAAAAATGATGAGAAATTTTAGAATGCACTATATTTATCAGTTGAATTGACAGAGTGTAAAGCAATAAATTTTATTAGCTCCATTATGGTTTTCGTGTTGATAAAACAATATATTCGTGTATGGTGTTGATGCTGGGATATTCACTTTTTCTAAGGAAATCCTCCTGCCGAACGCAGCATGGAGATTCCAGCATGGAAGAGGGGGCTAAAATCTCTGCAGATACTGAAGCAAAGAGTTCCTGCTGCTGTACACTCTGTTCTGGTATGGATTTTTTACCTTGTTGAGTCATTCAGCTTTTCTGATTTGATGATATGATCATTTGGATTCAAAACTGGGTTTTGTATCATTCAATGTATTAGTTGTTCATCTTATTTATTTTATCAGTGATGACAGGATTTTTTTTTTTCATTTTCAAAATCTTCTTCTCATCACTGAAATCAAATCTAAGCCCTCTTTATCTGATTTATCACTGTCAGTGACTTTCTTAACTAATCTTGTATTCTTAGCTGCCAACGAATTCCCAGTTTATGTACAACGTCCGTTCCAATCCTTGTTTAATTAGTTCCACCTTCATCCACATTTTAGGTACAAACTCCTTCTGGTATGGCCCGTACACACAGGTTTGCTACTGAAACAGTTGATCTTCCTGCACAAGCAGGAGAAAGGGTAACCATTGCTTGTGCTGCTCCTTCAAATGTTTATAGAGAGGTGGGTCCCTTCAAGTTTAGTCCTAAGGCCCCTAACTTTTACCCTGGAGAACCGATTTGCCTGACAAACCACAAGGATAGCCGAGAATCACAATTACTAAGAGCCCCTGCAAAAGATGGAAACTCTTCTATACTTAAGCCTGAGTTTGTCATTCCATTGCTCACTGTTCTGGCTGCTGGTGATGTTGCCTCAGGGCTAATAGACCCAAGCTTGCCACAATTGCTTTCAGTGGCTGCTGTAGGATCACTTGCTGTTGGAGCAACTTTAAATGCTGTTATTTTTCCCCAATTAAATCAGGTAAGTCGTTATCTTAGCTTGCTTTAGTTCCATTATTTTGCCTGCAAAACCTTAAAACCCTGTTATCGTTGAGGTTCCAACCCTTTTTTAAGCTATCAGTTAGCTCTGTGTTTCTCACAGCACTAAGTTTCTACGTTTGTGGTTTAAATGTTAAATATTGCTGGGTGTTATCACTTTCAGTGATTTAAGTTATTATTTCTTGCTCATGGCAATCAGGATAATTTAATTCAGCTCTGCATCTGATTCCACTATTTCTATGAAACCTGTTAAGGAAAAGGAGTTTTCTTGGAGAGAATAAATGTATACTCATTTAGTTATTTGATGGTGACAGCTTCCTAAGAGATCAGTGGAAACAACTGCTATCAGACAGCAGCTTTTATCTCAGTACGATGTGCTGCAGTCTCGCATCAGGGAGCTAAAACAAGCCGCTGAAAAAGAGGTAGGGTCTTGCAAAAGGCAACTGTACATGGTTAACTATTTTTCTAGTTAGGTCTATCACTTGCGCCTCCTGGTGTTAGAATTTCAACTTTAGCCTTAATGTGTGTTGGAACTCATAGTTTCTCCCACCCGGCCACTCCTGAAGCAACATGTCATCAACTTCAAGTTATTGATTTCAAAACTAGCATGGCAGCCAACAACATGATTAAGAATTAATTCGGATCAATATACATGTCTTTTTTCCGGGTTAAGCAACTTGAAATGGTCATCTGCAAAGACAGTCATGAAATTTGATCATCAGGAAGTTTAGTCTTATATGGCTGCCAATATGAAGATTATGTACTAAGTTTACCTCTCGTTCTACATGTGTACGTGATTATTGATTCTCTACAAAATTGAATTAATAACATGTGATTTTTTTTCTTTCTCTCAATTATGAACCTGAAACCTTCAAAATTTATTGTTTGCTACCTGTGAATTTTCTCACAGGAACTTTTGTATTGTATATTGGCAGTGAATGTAGTAATGTTGAACTAAGTATGAGTTTGATTACACTATCTGCAAATCTTCTAAATATAAAGTTTAACGAATGTACTTTTCCAAACATGTTAGATAAATTGTACTTCTCGATCAATCATTAGTCAATAGTGGTTTATGCAATCAGTTTGGGTGGCTTGATGTTTTATTCAAGAAGTCTGTTAATTTCATGGTGAAGGTGTGGATGTTGGCTCGCATGTGCCAATTGGAGAACAAAATTTTTGCTGTAGGAGAACCTTCTTATCGGTGAAACTCTTTACACATACTAATTACTGCTTTCTTAATTAAATTTCTGCCTACTGGTCTTAAGATGCAATATCTTTTCCATCAGCCGTTATTGTGTTTTCTTATCGCTCAAAGGCCGCATGCTTCATTTTCATTATGATGGAACGATGCCTTCTTTGTTATCTTATTTTCAGTGCCCGAAGAAGTAGAATCAAAAGGGTGCGAGAAGGCTTGGAGAATTCCCTCAGGGGAAGGATCGAACTCATTGATAGTTATGCAAGAGTAAGTGTTTCTATTATAGAAACCTTAAACAACTCCTTCGTTTACGTTTATTCTTTATGGATTGCGTCAGATTAATACATGTGGTATTTCCTACTCATCAGATCTCTTCAATGATTGAAATTGAGGTAGAAATGGACTCTGATGTTCTAGCCGCTGAAGCAGCAAGCAATGCAGTGAGCACTTCTCTCTCTCTCTCTCTCTCTCTCTCTCTCTCTCTCTCTTTATACATATATATATCTTATCTGCATATAGCAAGCATATGTAAGTATTAATGTAATTAAGTGATTTCTTTTCTTCTTTTTTTTTTTTTTTCTGTAGGAAACCGTTGCTGAGCAGATACAACAAATCATGGAGCTTGAGAATCTTGAAGAGGCATGTTCCTACCTCCCAATGTTTATAAAACTTGTACTTTGAGCATTGTTTTGATTGAAATGTGCCATTGGACTTTTGATCAATTTCTTACGACATGTTTATGCAGAAATGGAAACTCCAGGCTGAAGCAAATGATGAGGCAGAAAGATTACTTAGTTCCCAATCTATACCAACCGAACTGATTTAGATATTGAGCCATTACATATTTGATTCCAGCAACGCTCACTTTACATTGTTAAGCATCAATCTTGTGGAACATCATATTGCTTTCATCCCAGGACATTCTTCTTTGGTTTGGATCAGACAAAAAGTTGAGAGCAATCAACAATGGAGATTAGATGTCTGACAAATGATCCAAATACAACCTTCGAAGCATTTCAATCTAATGCTGGAGCAGATGAGGGAAAGAGGGAGGCAAACAAAACATTGATATATTTGGGCTACCTTGCGTGGTCACGGTTATAGCCAGGAGATATTCCAATAACTTGCTGGGGAACTTGGTTCAGAACCTTTACTCCGTAGTAATATTATTTCCATTTTTTCACATGTAATGAATATAACCCATGGGCTTTGTAAATTTTTTGCAGCAAATGTATGTACTGTAAACAGATAAAAGTAGTGGTTTTTTTAGATTCTGATGATGTTGTGCGAAGTGAAAATTAGAAAAGCATCAATTATAAAATACAATACTTTCTTATGCAAATTGGGGTGAAAGAAGTTTCATTGATCTTCTTCTCTCATTATAAAGGGCGGATCTATTTATACTGAAATACTAATTGAAAATTTAATTTAATTTTACAAATTTTCATATTTTTATATGATTTATATTTATTTAATTTAATTATTATATTTTATATTTTATATTTTATTTATAAAGTTTATACATGTCACAATTTGAGTACATTAAAATTATTTAATTATTTATTTGGTATGAAAAATTTTTTAAATATATAAAAAAATTGTATTCTTAACTCTCACTTGATATAAATTTTAAATTACTTCAAAATTTAACCTATTAAATTAAAATTATTAAAATCCTTCTTTATATCTGAATTATTTTATAGCACAAACTTGCAGGGGGAAAAAAACAAATAAAACGGTCCGACTAATTAAATTATTTGCCGGTGGGTTTGAACTTTGAACCGGGTGGGGTGGTGGTGGGGCCACTAACAAATGCAAGAGCAACGGTCATACTGGACTGACTGGTTCCTCTGGCACACGGGCAGGGCTCCTTTGTTTTATTTTGTTTATTTTGTTTTTCTATTCTCTCGATTTCACTAATTCAATGCGTTTCTCCATGTGATAAAGTATTAACTTATGACGTCAAATATGTGGGAAAATGACAATTTGCGATTAAAATGTTCCATAAGAATTCCTTTCTTTAATGACTGTTTGGTTCGGATAAATTGAAACGAAAAGGCCTCCCTTAGCTTGAAATTTTATTTACATTTAAAAAAAAAAAAAGGAAAAATAATGATTAGCGAAACGTTGCCCCCTATGATTGCAGTTTGAAAAGGTAAGTGGGTTCTTTTGTTTTGGGTTTTAAATTTTGGAGGGCCCCTGTCACCTACCACGTGGACAAATATGAAAAAAATGAAGGGGGAAAAAAACCTGAGGAAATTCATTATTCAATAATGAGTAATTTGAATATCCAAATGCTGCCTTAATGACTAACGGTAGAAATCTAAAGTGAGTTTGCAAAGTAAAACTCGCGAGTCAAGAACTCCTTTTAAGTTTTAATTCCGAACTGCGTCGTTTAATCGTACTTATCAATTCCCCCGTCGTTGCTTACCTTCTTTGTCTTATTGACTAGCCTTACCGTCACTTAAAAGTTTAAAAGCCAAGCCACAAAGGAGAAAGCTCTGTATTCTCCATCTATCCCAAACCTTCAAACAATAACTCAAAATTCTCTCTTTTAGCATAACGGCACTTCTTTTTGGTTCTTACGGAGATCTAGTTGACCTGAATCCGACGCCTTATTCGTCACCGTCACCGATCTTTGCTTGAAAAAGAAATGGAGAATTTGATTTCTCTTGTGAACAAGATTCAAAGAGCTTGCACGGCTCTTGGCGACCATGGGGAGGCAACCGCATTGCCTACTCTTTGGGACTCTTTACCAGCAATCGCCGTCGTCGGTGGTCAGGTCAGCACCCGATCTTTCCTTATCTTTTCAATTTTAGCCAACTTTATTTTCTTTTCTTTAATAATTTATCTACAGCTGATCTGATATTTGAATTTGAACAGAGTTCAGGAAAGTCTTCGGTGCTGGAAAGCATTGTCGGCAAGGATTTTTTACCGCGTGGATCCGGTAAAAAAAAATTGCCGCATTCAATCTATCCTTCCTCGCCAAGAACTTGAGAAGTGATTTTTTTTTGTCTGGTTAAAAATAAATGCAGGAATTGTTACTCGGAGACCTTTGGTGTTACAGCTTCATAAGAGTGATGAAGGAAGCAGAGAATACGCTGAGTTTCTTCACCTTCCAAGAAAAAGATTCACCGATTTTTGTAAATTTATTTATTTATTTTCCTTTCAGCTTCCTTTTTACCCACTTTTATCAGCAGTTCTTCTTGGATTTTAACTTTATTGTTTTATATGTGTTATAGCCGCTGTTAGGAAGGAGATTCAAGATGAGACGGATCGAGAAACGGGTCGAACCAAACAAATCTCCAGTGTTCCAATTCATCTTAGTATATATTCTCCCAACGGTATGAGCTGTTTGTAAAAATTTATTCTTATTATTTTGTAAATTATTTATTTGTTTGTACATTTACAAGCTTTTTTCTTGTGTTATTGATAGTTTTTTTTTTTTTTGTGTTGATTTGTTGCAGTTGTCAATTTGACACTGATTGACCTTCCTGGTCTTACGAAGGTAGCAGTAGGTAAGTTGCTGAAAAGCCTAGTTAATTTGAAGAAAATTTCGAACCTTATAATGCTTAAACCAATTTTAGTCTATTGTTATTGATTGACTGATATACATATATATATATATATTTATATTTATATTTTTTTTTCCAAGGGGACCTAAGAAAAGAAGTGGAATCTTCAAAATTGCATTTTTTCTTTCCCATATAAATTTTAATTATAATAACTATAGCGTTTATCACCTTAGCACTTTTAGCAACTTATCTTTTTCTTTTCCCCATTTCCCGTTGCAATATAATTAGCAGAATTCTTGATTACTTTGTATAATATGTTGTGAAATTTATGGATTGTTTTGCTAAATGCAGAGGGTCAGCCAGATAGCATTGTGCAAGATATTGAGAATATGGTTCGTTCCTATATTGAGAAGGTAAAATGCACCTGGTTTTTTTTGTGCAAGTCAAGTGCTTCAGTTCAAGGAAATATATACTTAAATAAGATAAGATTTACAAATGTTGTTGTGGCAGACTAGCTTTGATGATTATATATATCTTTAAAGCGATCTCTTTCAAGTCTTGGAAAAGTGGATTGTGGATAGTTATTGATGTAAATTGTTGTCTCCCTTTTCCCACAATAACTTCTGAGTGTACATTTTGTTGGAACATTTTCAAAATAATATGGATGGTTATGTCTTCAACAATTATAAAATTGTGACTTTTAGTTATTTGTTAAGAGTGGTGACTCTTGGTTATTTACCAAATTGTTCTGACTATCTAAATTGACATCTATTTGGATAAGTCATGTCTGTATAAAGAGGCATGTATTTACGTATAAATAGACCGTTTCATTTTGGAAGACATGTAGAAGAATACACTTAGAAAGCAACAAGAAATTCTACATAGAATTTTGATAGTTTTGCTATACATTGCTTAGTGCATAGCAAATTGATGTCGTCAATACAAAATGCCGTCAATCATTGGGCCTTAATTGTATCCTTGAGGTTTATATGCCGATAAACTCTTTTGCATACCAAATTAATGGTGGAGGCGAATAAAATCTTAAAGAAAGTGACATTGTTACACGCCTTGAAGCCTTCGTTACTTTCTTGGGTTTTTCGGTTCCCCACGTACTAACACATTTTTCATGCAAGAAGGAAAGTGCAGGGTTGTGCTAATTTTGTTTGGTAAAACTTTTGTGCAGCCCAATTCTATAATCTTAGCTATTTCACCTGCCAATCAAGATCTTGCTACGTCAGATGCAATTAAAATCTCACGTGAGGTGGACCCTACAGGTAATCTTTGGCAATACGAGTTCATTCTATATATTTTTTTTCCCTTGTCATTCACATAAAAAATTTCATCTTCTCTACTTGTTCTTTTTTTCTTTTAAGTGGCTGTAATATCGTGTAAAATTATGTGTAACACTCATTATTGTATAAACCTTTCAGGGGAGAGGACAATTGGTGTCTTGACAAAGATTGATCTTATGGATAAGGGTACTGATGCAGTTGATGTAAGTTGATTTATGCATGATTTATAGACATGATAAACCTTTTAAAGTCTTGAGCAGTGGATGCCATATGCATTATATGTTCTGAGTCATATTTCTGTTGACTTAGATATTGGAAGGAAAATCTTATCGGCTGAAATTCCCTTGGACTGGTGTTGTGAACCGCTCACAAGCAGATATTAATAAGAATGTTGACATGATTGCTGCAAGGCGTAGAGAGCGCGAGTACTTTGCTAATACGCCAGAGTATAAGCACCTTGCTCACAGAATGGGTTCTGAGCATCTTGCTAAGATGCTATCTAAGGTATACAGTCACATTTGTTCATGTTTAGTTTTTTTTTTTTTTTGAAACTTTTGGACCCTTGACTTTCTCTTGCGAAAGACGGGATGCTGCTGGATTTAGTGCTACTTTTTCTTCAGTTGTATTAACCTAATTGTCCTGGTTAATGTCTCAGCATTTGGAAACTGTAATCAAGTCCAGAATCCCAGGCATTCAGTCCCTCATTAATAAAACAATTGCTGAACTTGAAACTGAATTGAGTCGTCTTGGAAAACCTATTGCAGCTGATGCGGGTGTAAGTGTGCTCCTCCTGTTCTCTGTTTCTGTGTGTGTGGACTGTTTTCTTTAGCTATTCCACTTTCAGTTGATTTTAATTATTAGTTATTAGAGAATTGCTGATAGTTGAGGTGCTTATACAGGGAAAGTTGTACACAATCATGGAGATCTGCCGTCTTTTTGATCAAAATTTCCGAGAACATCTGGATGGCGTGTATGTATATGGCTTGTTCTTGCCATCTTTAAGTCACCAGTTTCCTGCTTGATTTATTTTGCTATTTCTGTAGGGATTCTATTTTAACTTTCATTGTTTGCAGGCGTCCTGGTGGTGATAAGGTTTACAATGTTTTCGACAACCAACTTCCTGCTGCTTTGAAAAGGTTGCAATTTGACAAGCAACCATCAATGGAGAATATTAGGAAGCTCATTACTGAAGCTGATGGATATCAACCTCATTTAATAGCTCCTGAACAAGGATATCGCCGTTTGATTGAATCTACTTTAATTACTATCAGAGGTCCAGCTGAGGCTGCTGTTGATGCGGTATGAAAGAAAATTTTAGAACAATTGTATGCTATGTTTAGCATACATTGCTCTACCTTAAATATTCTAATTACACAGAAGAAAATTGTTCTATCACATCTTTTTTCCTCTTAAAATTTTAATTACTAAGTGCATCATGCTGGTCATGCCGCCATGCTTCCAGTTGGATTGATTTCATGTGTCACATTTTTCAGATTCATTCCATTCTGAAGGATCTGGTTCACAAAGCTATCAGTGACACTCCGGTATGTTCCTGTCTTTGCTTGTCTTATTCATTTATCAAAGAAATTATGTGTGTTCAAAAATTATTTGGTCGTAACATTAACCTCTCTTTGGTTGTTTCTTTTGACCTTGAATTTATTATTTTTCAAGATGGTCATGGTATATAAGCATCGATGTGGTTTGGTTTTCAGGAGTTAAAGCAGTATCCTGCTCTCAGAGTAGAGGTTGGAAATGCTGCTGTTGAATCTCTTGACAGAATGAGGGAACAAAGCAAAAAAGCAACACTTCAGCTGGTGGATATGGAATGTTGTTACCTTACAGTTGATTTCTTCCGAAAGCTTCCTCAAGATGTGGATAAGGGTGGCAACCCTACACAATCAATATTTGACAGATACAATGACTTATACCTGAGGAGAATTGGTAGGTTCACATGCACATACACACACGCACACACACACAAAGTTTCTTTAAGGACAAATCTCAATCGGTTGAAATTTCAATGAAGGATATTGAGATTCGAACTATTTATTGCTGATCATGGGTTTCTCCGATAATGAATGAGCAGGAACTACAGTTTTGTCTTATGTTAATATGGTATGCGCTAGCTTGCGCCACTCGATTCCAAAGTCCATCGTTTATTGTCAAGTCCGTGAAGCTAAAAGAAGCCTGCTCGACTTTTACTTCACTGAATTGGGTAAACTGGAGGTAAGAATGGTTCACCCTTACCATCTTCCATCATAATTAGTTATTTTGGTTAAAAAACAGATGAACAGTGTGATTGATATATGGGAAAATTCTTTTGTAGCAAAAACGATTATCGGCATTGTTGAACGAGGATCCAGCAATCATGGAGCGACGTAGTGCTCTTGCCAAGAGGCTAGAATTATACAGGAGTGCACAAGCAGAAATCGACACGGTTGCTTGGTCCAAGTAGAGCGGTGAAAAATTGGGTTGATGAGTTGAGCAAGCATCATTCTTTCATTCATGAGCAGAGTCACTCTTGGTGTTGGGGTAGAAACCAACCGGTAGAGGGTTGTTTTTTTGTTGTATTTTAAGCCAATATAGTTTAGCCACATTTCAGGAAGCAACATCAGTTGTTGTATCTATGTTAATTCAAATGTTTGCGGCCACACCATGTATTGTTCGCTTCTATAATGCCTTTCCTAAGCTTTAAATCTTATTTATGGATTGAGTTATGTATTTGATTCGATTCGAATTGGATTGAACTTAAAATTTTTAATTTTGGTTGGCTTAAACCCAAGCATTATTATTCAACAAATGAAATATTTTTATTCTAATTTATTTAATTATAAAAATATAAAAATATATATACATTTTAAAAAAATTTTAATCTATTTTGACTAGTAATTCAGATTTTTTTGGATTTGATGGTCCAAGTTAGATTTTAACAAGTAAACTTTTTGTTATTCAGGTTTCATCAGTTTGGTTCAGAACCTGAATACGTGTGAGTTGTTGATAATTTATTTTTGAAATTATTATTATTTCATTTCAAAAGAAGATTTATTTTTTTAAAAGAAATTATAGTTGAGTTAAATTTTTTTGAAATTTGATGCCTAACGCTTTGTAGTTATCAGTGCATTAAAATACTTAGAAGACTCTTTCTTTTCTTTTTTCTTTTTTCCGTTTTAAGTAACATACTCTAACGTTAAATCTTTTTAAGAAGGATTTTTGTCTCTATCTTTTATATCAAGGCCCAAATTTTAATTAAAACCCATTTAACTGGCTAATACGATGCCGTTTAAAAGAAAGGACAAAAAGAAGCGAAAATGACGGCGACCATCGTACGCGGTTCGTTGCTGTCTTCCCACCTCAGGAATCGCAATAAATCCACACAGTTCGCACGTTGTTAAAACGACACAGCCGTCTTTCACGTTGCTCTACGCCTGTGTCGCCAACCGACTGCTTTAAATTTAATTAATACCAAAAAATAAGGCACACAGATCTGCTGCTAACATTTCAATTCCACAAGAAAAAAGAAAGGGTATTCCTGCAATATCTGCCCATTAAAGCTGTCATGTTCGTTCCTTTTAACGGATCCTGAAGCAGAAATTGCCATTTTTTGTCTTTTTCTTTGCTTTTCTTCGTTTAGTCTTGATGAAGGTATTTGGATATTTGATTGTTTTAGGCATTTATCTTTGATGGGTTTGTTCTTAATCTTGTTCATGTTTTATTTTGCTGTTTGTTTTCAGGACTTAAACGTAGGTGGTGGTTTAAGTAATATTATTAAGTACTTTATTTTCAGAGTCATGGCAAACTTGAAAAAAGGATGCACCGATTTATGGCGGTTCTTTTAGCCATTTCTGATTTGGGTTTTGCTTTTAAATTAGTTTATTCTTGATGATGTTGATGCGGCCTTTTTTGTTTTCTCACATTCCATGTTATGTTTCACAGGCTGTAGTGATTTTGACGGATCTGCATCAATTTATACGATGAGTAGAAATCAGATGAGAAGTTTCAATATAGATTACTTTGTGGTACTTTATATGGGGGTATTTGAATAAATATAGAAAAAGCTTTCTAGTTTTTAACTTTTTTACAGCAATTTTGAGAATGTTTCTCTTATGATTTGCTTTAAAAGAATTGATTTGGCAACAACCAGATCAATCTTAGACTGGCTGCTTTTGCCTGAATTGTTTCTGAAAATTTTATGTCATGTACTGAATGCTTGATTCTGCCCCAGAACTAAGTGTGTGCTAAACTGTTCTGAACTTAATTAGGTGTGCAATAAAAAAAAAGGGGGTTTGGAACCAATCTGCTTGTTGGTTTGTTTTGGTTTAAATTTTCTCGTGATAAAGTTTACGTGTATTCTAAATAAACTTTGGAAACTATATTCAAGACTTGGAAATGGTGTTAAAAGTCTATTTCCATGGTCCTATCCGATGGTTAGTTGGACAACTGTTGAAGCTTAGGGAACATTGCATGTTTTTGTTGATGCTTGCTCAGCTTTGCCTTGATAAATGCATTCTTCAACTGGTTTTGCTTGTACATGCAGCTTATCATTTCTAAAAAGAAAGAACAAGAATTGCAAAGGCTGCGATGGGATCTGAGAGGGAAGATTTTGATCTTATAGGGCCCTTACACCTAAATAGTATAGACTGGTAAGATCTTCCCCCCATTAAACAGAAAGAAAAAGAAAGATGTTTTAGGGGTATGTTGCTCCGACTTTTCGTTTTTTTTAGAGTATTTGTATTCGATATATATTCGAATATGATAATGAAGATATAACTCTTCAAATATATGGGAAAGCATAAATTAAACATACCCGTTTTGGGCACTTAACACTTGAGTCCAAGTAACACAGGTTTAAGGTCTAAGAACTTGAGGATCTTTGAATCTGTTTGAATCTTAGCACGTGGATAATGTCATCTGTGCTGAAATATTTGTTGCATCTTACTTGTATGCAGGACAAATTCGCATTATCGAAGGTCCGTAGCAGCTAGTTTGGTTCAGGGTGTCTATATTTTGGAGCGAGATCGCCAAGAAAAACGTCAAGGTACTCAAGCACTGGCTCCGCCATGGTGGGAATTCTTCCATTTTAAGTTGATTCGTCAGCTTCTTGATGATGTTGATTCTTGCATCTTTGGTGCCATTTATGTGTATACACCTCCATCATCTCATTGTAATGACTCAATTGATCAAAGCCCCCGCTTTGTGATTGCCTTCCGAGGTACCGTAACTAAACCTGACTCCTTCTCAAGAGATTTCGAGTTGGATATCCACATAATACGAAATGGACTCCAACGGACTTCTCGCTTTGAGATTGCCATGCAAGCTGTTCGAAACGTGGTTGCTATTGTGGGCGATTCAAATGTCTGGTTAACCGGCCATTCCCTCGGGGCAGCAATGGCAATGTTGGCCGGAAAGACTATGGCTAAAACGGGCAATTTTTTGGAAGCTTTCCTCTTCAATCCTCCATTCTTATCTGCCCCAATTGAGAGAATTCAAGATAAGAAAGTGAAACATGGACTTCGGTTTGCAGGCAGTGTCATCACAGCAGGACTCGCTCTTGCCGCAAAGGGTAACAGTCCAAGGAGTCGGTCTGAAGATCCATTTGCCGTTTTGTCAGCATGGACCCCATGTCTATTTGTGAACCTTGCAGACCACTTATGCTCTGAATATGTTGGTTATTTTGAGCACAGGGCAAAGATGGAAGAGATTGGACCTGGGGCCATTGAGAGGTTAGCAACCCAGCATTCATTAGGAGATCTATTTATGAGTGTCATGGGAGGCAATGCAGAAGCTGCAGAACCACTGCATCTGCTTCCTTCAGC
Organism: Adansonia gregorii; assembly: GCA_038382025.1. Classification (NCBI taxonomy): domain Eukaryota; kingdom Viridiplantae; phylum Streptophyta; class Magnoliopsida; order Malvales; family Malvaceae; genus Adansonia; species Adansonia gregorii. The sequence continues at coordinate 18,233,503 of JBBYHO010000005.1, forward strand.
GAATTTGACGGTGAATCTAACGCCTTCACAAGATTTCAAGCAAGCCCATGGGATTCAACAATGGTGGAGACCTGATTTACACTTGAAGTGCAATCTTTACAAGTACAAATAGTTTGTGCTTATCCGGCTTTTATCTTGTATATGCACCATTAGAGAAATCCTTTAGTGGGTTCCTGTTGCTGTGGATTAAGGAAAACAGTGAAACATGTATTCTTTTTCTATGTGACCTCAAACTGATGGATTCCAGCCAATTTATCTTGTCAAAAGTACAGCATGTGGTCCCTTTCACATGATTTCACATCTTTCAACTTCTTTTTAACTTCTCTTGAAGAAGCTAGATAAGATTTGCAGTTTTCTTGAAGTCAAAATATGCTGCTATCGTAAACAGGACAACTTTTCACAAGCTGAAGTGAAGAGTCTGGTGTCACTTCAAGACATGCAGCATTTCTAGAAAAGGAAATTCAACCAACTCTTGACAAACGCTAGATATAGAACAGAGTGGTCTTGGTACAAAAGGCAGTTCAACCCTTAACAAATGCTAGATACACAAAGATTAGAATGATAGGTAAGGATGAAGTTTCTTTCATCAGTATTCTGGTAGTATCAATGTGGTGAAAGAAAAAGGGGCATATAACTAGCTAGACCTGGAAGAAAGTCAATGCAATGGAGCAGTGCTTTGAGATTTGCCTACAAGACACTCTGCAACACACTGCTTCCTCACCTCAGAATCCTCTCTACGGTTTACCACTTTGAGAACTCCCAGGACCTTCAGTAATAGGCTCATGATTTGCAGCTTCTTCATTGGGGTTGGGACTTGGACTTTTGTCAAATTCAAAAAATGAGTCAGCCTGAAAACAAGTAAATGGGAAAGAAGAATATCAATATCAAGATTTCAGAATAAGAAGATCAATGCCTGCTCCCGCAACTCAAGAGAAATTAATAAATCAAAAAGGGCAGTAAACAAGGACAATGGTATCTATTCATATGCTGCTAATGCATGGAATCCTTTTTCAAGGTTAAGGAAGCTTCAGAAAAGGGCAAAATCACACAGTAGAAACTACTCTTCTGCAATTACTTAGCTCATTAAGTTAAGACGTTAATTAATTATTATCAAAGCATATATATATATATATGATTCTTGGCAGTCAAAGACCTTTTTCTTAAATGAACAAATTTAGCGCAAATAGAAAGGATTATGGAGAGGGTATTTTCCACTTTCCCAAATTAGGATCCCTGTTATTACTATATATTAGAAATTAAAACTTCTCTTGGCTTCTCAAAGAAAACCCTGAAATTTGAGGCCTTCCTTGACTTGTTATTGCAATTTCATGATGAATTATGGATGGATATCTAAAGAAAGAGTGTTAAAATAGTACTAAAAATACAAAAGAATAAGACGAAGGAAAGAAAAAAAGAAAGAATAAGATAGATCATATATATAATTAAAGCAGAGAGGGAGACAGTACTAGCTTCATAGTTTCCTGAAGTTGAAGATTCTTTTCATGTAATTCTCGATTCTGTTCACGAAGTTGATTTATGATGATTCGGAGATCTGAAATCATATCGTTCAGCCTTTCATTTTCCTCCCTTAAGCTCGTATTATCATTTCTCTGCGTCACCAATAAAGCCTTCAATTCAGTCTCCGACTTCTGCAGTCTCTGACGCTCCGTCTTCATTAAGTGCAAAGACAAACAAGAGTGGATAAATTATAAGTATTAGTAGTAGCAGTATTTAACTACCCCCCCCCCCCCAAAAAAAAGAAAGGAAAAAGAAGAAGAAGAAGAAACATTTTATTTTATGGGTAAGTACTTTTTGCTCTCGGCGGCGCTGACGGTCGCGCTCGTTCTTTGCTGATCTTTGAGCGGGAGTTAATTGACGTCCGTTGTTGATCATCTGATTCATCCGCTTTACCTCCATATCTGTCTAGTTTTTTATCTCCTTAATTTTACTTTATAAAACTGAGTTCCCGGAAACTTGCGAGCGCGAGCCACAGGCGGAACGATATGCGCCACCGCGCGCGATTCCTTGGCTTCTCTAAACACTCACTTGGAGTTTTTCAAAAATTTCAAATATATATATATATATATGTGTGTGTATAAAATAGTACTTTATGCGTCCATCGGAGTAGATTATATATGGTAAAGAGAAAGTTAGAAATAGTAATAAAATTTGTAAAAATAAATAAAATGTATGAATCTCTTTAGAATAAAAATTATTAATCTAAGAATTAATATTTGCTTGTATTTGATTGATTAAAAAATATATAAAAAAAATTAACAATAATGGATGAGACTAAACTAAAAATACTCATAAATTTATCGAATTAAAAAAACAAAATTTATGAAGAACCAAATAAAAAAAATTGAGAGGCTCAAACCATAATTTATAATATTTTGAAGTAAAAATGTAATATAATTTTAAAGATGTTATAAAAAAGTTAGGGAGCCAAGGTCCCTTTATCTGCCCTTGGTTTCTACATGGCATAATTGTAATCAAAGAAACTAATAAAGTTAATATATCTTTATTCTGATATTTAATTTTAATCAGTAAACTCGTGGTACTATTATTCTATGGGTATTGGACAATTCTTTTAGGAACATTAAAACTTTATTTTAGTGCAATACTGAAGTTAGATTGAAAGTCTTGAATCTTATTTTACGTATTTGGGAAATGCATCTTTTGTATTATTCAAGTAGTGCTTAGAAAAGCATTTTGTGGATATCGCAAGACAAGTATTGTGAAGCATTACAATGTTGTCTAATTTGTTTGTGGGTTGGAATGATTCTCAATGGAGTAGAGTTTTGCAATTGATGTTGCATTACACCATTCGGATTCCTGGATGTTCCTTGGTAAGGACAAACTCGCACTTTGACTATGATTACCTTTTGAGTTTTGGATTTGTTATCACTTTCAAACTCAGAACTTAAACAAGTTTTTCTTTTCCCACTATGGGCTAACGAGAAATTTCATAAGAAAAGAGAGATCGTACCGTCAAAAGATTCGATCTTCCTTCCTTTCTTCATCCTGCACTATGAGATGAGATTGATTGGAAAAGCATCCAATCCAGATCTTATCACAGGAGAGATGGATTCCCCCATTTTACGAAGTTAAAATTGTTGCAGTAAGAAAACATAATCTAAATGTGTTCTGCTGTGTTGTTACAGGCCAGACTATTACAACAGGGCAGGCCGACATGGGACACGGACAATTAATCTCATGCAGACCGGCTATGCTTGGGCAATAGTGCAGCCGAGGATTGAAAGTGTAATTACTTGATAAGAGTAAGGAAGGTGAAGGTGAAGAATAGCATAGTGACCAGACCTTTAGTCCCGCACGTAGCCAAAGTCTGATCAAGTGACTCGTAATTGACGGGCGAGAGACGAAGGAGGCAACTTCGCAGTGATGTTAAGGCCTCGAAG
>JBBYHO010000005.1:18242775-18255331 GCA_038382025.1 Adansonia gregorii
AACATCAAGCTTATTAACGATGAAAATAACAAGAGAAAAAAGATGGATTTTCGGTGCATGAGTTGACCTCGTGATAGTGTCTAAAAAGGAGAGGTGATTTCAGAACTCCATTAACTAGTTTAGCCCAACTCTGTATTCTTCTTCCTTTGTTTTTTGTGTTTTATGATTGGCTTTGCAATTTATAATGGCTGATGACATCGCCTTTGCTGACTCACTCATCTTCCATGACCATGTTCTTACTTCTTACCATTTGCTTTCAAAATACAAATTTTTTAAAGTATTAGCTTTTATTTATTTTTATAAATGAGGGTCAATGTAGGAACAGGGGAGGGTTAGATATATTACATGTTAGAATTTGAATCTCTGCTCTTATCTGAAATCGACAATGTTTTAACCATGTAACTTGAGATGAAAATGATACAACGTAATTTAAAGGGCTAAGGGAAGTGAACCATGGTTGCCTCCATATTCCACACCTAAATTCTTTCAGCTTCAGGAGTCAATTGTAGCCATTTAACAACAAAGGGAAATGCAGGTTTACCCCATTTCATGCAAAGATTTATTCAAGTCCATGCCCATTATTAGCTCATTTTAGTCCCTATCAAAATTGAAGAAAAAAAGAAATAAAGAGAAAGCTGTTTCAGTTAGTTACGTCTTACTCGACTTGCAAGATAAAACAAAAGGGGAAAAAAAAACTGCGGAACAAAGGGCTTTTAGTTAATTAAATATATTAATTAAGCATTATTTTTCAGCATTGAATGGTAACTTTATTTTAATCTTACGTTAACTTTCCTTTTAAAAAAAATAATTTTATTAAAAATAATTATCATATTCATTAACGATTAAAAAGAATTTACAAATAAATTTATAAAATAACAAATGTTTATTATAATATATTTAAAAAATAAATAATAAATAAGACATATATTACTCATAAATCTTGTTTATTAAATTTTTTTAATTGTTAATGTACGAGATAATTATCTATTTTGAATTTACGATTGAATAAACCTAATGCAACCAAACGACGACGTTGCGAAAATTCTAAAACTACGAAGTTACAAATCTATCCCCCAAAACTGACATATTTTTCTTGTTTGAGTTTCTCCTTCTCCGTCGCCTTTACGACTCTCCGCCCTCTGTATCTGCAACGAAATTGAATTACCGTTTGAATTTTAATACCTTTGTAAAACCTTTTTTTTTTCCTTTTAAATTTCAAACCATTACTAAAAAATCGAAATTAAGGAAAGACCAAGATAGTTTCTTTGTTTTAATTAATTCTTCTTTCGGAATAACTGGGGATTTCTAGGGTTTTATTTCATGTTCGGCGAGGATTTAATGTCTTATGAATGGAGATTGCCCGTCACCTCTCCATCGCTCTACAATCCCATCAGTCGTTGATCATAGCCACAATCATTACCATCTTCCTACTCCTCGTCGTCCATTCTTTCTTCAAGAGGCCCCACAAATCCAACGCCTCCGGTCCCTCCACATCAGCCGGTAAGGAGGGAACCAAACAAGCCACACTCTCGTCCACCTGCAACTGTTCCTGCTCCCCCGACGGAGCTTCCAATTCCGCAGCGTTCCTTAACGGCGGTAATTGTGTTCCGGCAGAGGAGAGTATGGTGACGGCGGATGTCTCCAAGTTAGTGACGGAGAGGCAGGGCGGGGCGTCAATGATGGAGCAGTTGGTGCCCGAGATTACCACACACGCGCTTAGTTACTTGGATTATCCGAGCCTTTGTCGGCTTTCTATGACTAATTCGCTGATGAGAAAGGCCGCCAATGATGATAATGCTTGGAAAGCGCTTTATCACAAGGTACCCAGTTTCCCCAATTTTTTTTTGCCTTTGGTTCTTTTGGCTTGCATTTTGATTTTCGTGAATTAGATGTTTAATTTCTTGTCACGGTTGCAATTAAGGTAAATACACTTAACTAAGTAGTAATATTGTTAAAAGGAAACACTTCTCCTTGACTGTATTTGTTTCATGGCATTTCCAATGAAAGTATGAAATCAGTTTTTCATAAAATTTTTCTTAGTTCATAGTTTATGGGGAGAAAACCTACTAAACAGAATCATGTCATGGTTTGTTTATCTTGAATGAATGAATGTACTTGTTTTAATGTTTTCTGCTAATTTCCTCCATGGAACTGTGTTTTTTCTTCCCCAAAATTTCACCGTGTGAATTTTTTTTTTTTTACTTGTTGAACTGTTATCATGATTCGTGGTTGGATATTAATTAGAAAAAAGGCTTCTGTCTCCTTATCTTAGTCATTTAAAGGAAGAGATTCATGATTTTTTTTCAGTTTATATGGATGCTGTATCTTCTATTTTGTTTCTTTGTGGTGTGTGTTTGTTTATCAACGTAATAGGCTTTAGAAAACAAGCAATCATAAGTGCAACCTTTAGGCCTATTCTTTTATGTAAGCTAGTAATTGCAGTTTTTTCATCATGTTCTTTATTTAAATCGTATGCCTATTCTTGATATCTTTGTGAATTGGCTGTAGGTATAAATTTTCTTCCTTAATCTTTTGTTTGTTAGGATTTTACATTGGAGCAAGATAGCGTAACGCCGGTTAATGGGTGGAAGGCATACTACGCAGCTACAAGAGCCGTAATGAATGTTAATACAGAATTCTTTAACATTATCAGAGATAGGTCTCTTCCAGCGATGAGTTGTTTTTGGCTGAATGCGGATTATATAAAGTGTATTCATGCATCAGGAGAGTTTTTTTCGGGGTATGATTATCATGAAATGCAGTTTACTGCTTTTTGTTCTTATGATGATGGAGTGTTATAATTCCTTTAATTTTTCATAAGGCTTCTCGAATGGAATTAAAATTTTAGCCTTGAGGTGTGTCTGGGTTCAAACTCTGAACTCAACCAATAAAGTTTGCCGTGTCATTTTAATTCTTTTACCCTGACCCTTGAACATTTTCCCTTAGACGTTTTCCTCCTTAAAAATTGGGTTAAATTGCATGGACATGGTTATGCCTATTTGTAGATGTATGGTTGATTAAATGCGAGTTAAATGAGGGCCCAGTTTCTTGATGTTTGCCTAGTTAAGATGTTTCTAGAAAATGCTGTGATTATTCCAAAAATATTTGATGATAGAGAAGAGCTTTAACTTGTAAGATGATTGTAGGTTGTTTATATGACTGCAATGTGATAGCTTGAATCCTTAGTCGGTTCCAACATTGGAATGCTTTTATTGATAGTTTTTTTATTAGCACCATGGTGCATTCTTGACTTGGAATAACAATGCTTTTTCTTACCATATTATCGCAAATCAACCACGTGAAAAGAGCCTCATGTTTTTTTTTTTTTTTGGCAAGCATGAGATTAGTCATGCTTCAAAGAAAAAGCATACTAGGCATAGGCGGTGAGGGGTGGTGGGAACAGGAGGTATTGCGTATGTTAGCAGCAACTACATACAAATAGAATTTCGTGAGAAGTAGATATTTTTGTTCGTAGAAACTGAATTATGAATGTATTACCCAACATTTATAGTTGAGTTGTACGAATGACGTATTACCTATCATGATGGAAAAAGCTTGGAAGGAAAACATTTATTTCAAGATATTTCGAACAGTAGTTTTCTTTTTCTTTTGGGTCATCCCGTTTGTTACAAGCTTGGTCCGAAAGTTATGACCTTCTTGATGTTTTCACGAAGCAGGTTGAGATTAGCTGATCAGCGTGTTAGAATGTATCATCTTAGGCTTTGACTCGATTAGGCTTAAGCCTTCACATCACTGGTTTGCTTTGTATATTGTATTAACACTGAGAGGCATTGTTCTTTACTCCGTGCAGGTATAATGCTGTGATACAGAGTTGGCAGCTTGCATTTAATTGGGAGCCAGGGGTTGATTTTCAGGTTAGAGATGTTCGGGCACGGGTACTGGGAGACATGGCTTGGGTAACTATGAAAACATATGTTGATGTTGACATGGATAATGAGTCATGTTATAACATGACGAATGTCTTTGAGTTTCATCACGGACGGTGGTACCTCGTGCATCATCACAGCTCAGTGATGCTTGCTGATGGTGACATGGAACAACATATCGTTCATGGATAACAGAAGATGAAAGAGTTAATAGACAAGTGATAATTTTTAGTACTAGCTTCAAAACCTAGTACTAGTAATTTGTTAGTTAGCAAAAGCAAGTTGCTTGAAATTGCTCGGGGATTTCTTTCAAAGATCCTTATTTTTCTTTAGGACACCTCAGTTTTGGGTATTTTCTGGTTAATAGGCTCCCTTTGCGTTTGGTCCTTTTATTAAATTTTTTGCCACCTAGTATCGTAATTATGGCTGTGTATATAGGTATATTTTTTTTAAAAAAATTCTTCACTTGGATACATGTGAATTGAAGGTGGATTCATGGAAATTGCGTGTTAACGTATGGATCCCTAGGTGCCTCGAGGGGTAAAACTAATCGTCAATGGCTATGACTAATGATTAAATCGAAGGGTAAACTCCAATCTTGCATGGTTCAGATGGTTCGAGGAATGTGAAGGATACATAGACCTCTCATGAATAGAGATAAAAATAAAATTCACAAGCAGAGCAAATGTGGTTCCATGGTCTAGTGGTCAGGACATTGGACTCTGAATCCAGTAACCCGAGTTCAAATCTCGGTGGAACCTACTCCTCCTATTTTCCCCTCTTTATATTATACCTGTATTTTAATTTTTTTAAAGTCTATTTCGAATAAAATAACCTCCACCAGTAATCACATATTCTGCCTTTCTGGACCATATATTTTGCTTACAACGCTGGGATTGGTGGTTGGCTGTTATCCATTTCCTTGTGAACACACGCACGCTCAACAAGAGGGAATGGCAACGGCGCTTCTCTCAGCACCCCCACTGCCAGCATCTCATCAAACCTCCTCCTTTCAACGCCCTTACTCCACCTCTTTCGGCTCCACAACTTTCATCAAGTACCCCTTTAAGCCTACCATCATCCCTCTATGCACTATTACTTCCGCCTCTTCAACTACTTCTACCACTGCTGAAGATGAATCTACTGCTTCACCTGATGACATAACTGTCCAATCAGAATCAGCCACTGTTGCAGTTGAAGAGCCTTCTTTCAGGTACCATGCATATTCGTGTAACTTGGAGATCGCTGTCAGTTACCTTAAACATTGATGAGTGCTCTATTCTATTGTAAGGTAAAATGAAAGTTTAACCCAAGACCTGAATTTTGATGGTAACTGCTCAACTTTTCATAGGGCTAAGCTAATTGTGGTGGAAGGCGCTGGTCTTTTGCGTTTCATGTATAAGTCAACCAGCTAATTTACTGTTAATTAATAGCTCACACTGTCAAAACTAAAAACAGAATCATCTTAATTGCAGTATACTATGGCACGTTTTTTGGTGGATACAATCTAAAATTCAATATTTTGTGAAAGAAACTCCAAATCTAAGGATCTGTGAAATTATTAAAGGGTTATTATTATGGCCTTGTGGCTGGCTTTCAGGTTAAGATTGAAAAACCCAAAATCTTTATCTTCAGCATTTTGAACTGCTGGCAATCCATTTCAATGGACCGCCCCTTCAATCATTTTAAGGCGTTACATGTTTTTTGAAGTTTACATATGGTTTATTTTGCGAATTATGATTTGGAGCATGCTTTTTTGCACGTATTTATAGGAATTGAATGCAGAATTCTTGGGTCCGTAGGATAATTTTTTTATCTAATTGTAATTTCTTTTGGCATTTTCACCTAAGAGAAGATGGCTAACATGTTCACAGGGGCTGCAACGCATGTGGAAGAGAGGAATTGGAGAACGGATGCAATGGTGAAGGGAGGATTCAAGGAGGGATTGCAACAGTCCCAGGGTTTGGTTGGTGGCCTATAAAGGCTTACCGTCCTTGCCCTGCATTTGTTGCATCGGGTGGTCGGTATACGCGACGCGGTCAAAGCATGGATGAGGTTGCCTCCGTAGGAGGCGGAAGAGTTAGTCCTGTAGGAACTAGTGATGAGGCTGAGTCGAGGTAAGTTCATTTCATGTTCCTAGTTTGCATTTGATAAGGTTGTCTACATCGGATCGTTCTCGGATTTACTAAAACTTTTAGTTGATTTAGCTGAATTCGTTTTCTGGAGTATGATGAAGCATTCCAAGTCTCAAATCTGTACAATTGAACCGTGAGTTGGCTTCCTCTAGCTATAGAAGCAGTCAGCCCTGAACCCGAAGGGAAGGGGCTTCGTTTCTATTTACTGCATACGCCCCGTGCAAACTTGAATGCCTGCAATGTCCAATCAATAACAATAGCCAAACCTCGGAGGAAAGTACTTGATTTGAGTATATCGATGTGATTCTTGCTTGCTTCTGATAAACTATTTAGTTGCCATACCATATTTCCGATTGTCGTTACAAACAGATTCAAATATTCTGTACCGATATTGTTAGTTTGTTGCCATTTTTGTTTTACATTTTTGAAGGTTTTTTTTGGGTGGTTTATGAGGTAACTTTAAACTCCTTGCAGCAGGAAAAAGCGAGGTGCAAGGAAGTTTAAAAGATAAACAACGCCATGGAATGAGTTGTACCTGCAACTGCAAGTGCGAGATTTTCTTGATTCAGAAAAGCCAGACCTGGTGCAACCATTGGCCATGGATTCGTGAAAGCACCACATCTGACATCTCTTTTTTTTCCCCCCATTTTTTTGGCTTTCATATATCTTAGGGGAACATAGGAAAACCTGTTACTTTTTATAATTGCGTACGTATATATCTTTGCTGCCTGTCAATTGTCTTCTTCCTTCCCAGTTGATGTGCGAACTGATAGAAATGAGGGCCGGTGAAGCAGCAAACTCCTGATGCTGGTGATCAATTGATATAATTTTGTTGCAAATTTGTATAATGCAGTAGGAATCCTTAACTACAATGTTTTAATGGTTTTCCAAAGCTAAAACTTTGCCCTTAAAAGAATACCATGGTGCTGGAAAAGATTAATTTAATCTCATTGCAACTTAAAAATGAACTACTTAACTTTGGTTGATAAAGGCCACAAATGTACCTTTTCGGTTACCTGAAATTGAAGCAATTAAGATGATTTCAGATTCCTCTCCTGATTTAGCATCAATAATGTATCATTTTTTCCATCTAAAAAGGCAGAAAGTAAGAAAATAAAGGAGAAAAATAAAACATTTTTTTAATTATTTTTTAAAAAATAGTGACTTAAAAAATAAATATCCAATTTTCTAAGTGAGAATTTTTTTTTTTTTTTTTTTTTTGCAAATATGGAAAGGTATATTAAAAAATGTAGGCAGAATTTTTTTTTTTAATTGAAAAGCCTCCTTTATTGTTTGCAAGGGCGACTATGAATAACTATTTTTATGACACGACAAATTATAGTAATATGTTATTTGCATAATTAGACTAGTATACTCTATTGTTTGCAAAGGTTGCTTTAAAGCGATAATATTAATATCTGAAGGTTCATTTTGCATCCAATGGTTGAGATCAATTTGAAATTAACATTGGTTATCAAGAATTTCTACAGTTTGGAACATACTTAGGAAATTAGGATCCATATCATAATTACACTAATAAAACACTAAATGTGATCAATTTTATTACTTGAATTGTAGCTCGAACTTTATTATATATTTGGTTTACTGCAATATAACAGAATTGTAATTAAATAATTATTTTATAATAATAAAATAGAGTATGATGAAATTTAAATTTCTTAAAATAATTTTATATTATTTTATAGATAAAAATAATCATTCAATAAAAAATATATGTAATAATTATTTTAAAAATTTTAAAAATAAAAATAAAATTTATAATTAAATAATCGTATCATTATAACATATAAAATGTTTTTATAATAAAATAGCTATGAATGTGTTGCCGTTATTAAAAATCTTATAGTAATATCATAGATAACTATCTTGAATAGGTCCACCTGGCAAATCCACACACCACTCGATCATCCTACGGCGTCCAGCGAAGATCCTACCAATTTCATTTCATAAAATAACGTCCAAAGATAAAACCCCTACTCCATATCATACAAATATTTCCATTCCAAGTGCCCACTTCCCTCCATAAAAAAAATACATACAAATCCCACCCTCCTGAAAATATGCTAGACAAAGAAACTAAACAACCAAATTCTCGAAAAAAATGGGCTGTTCCGCTGTGGATATCTACCGTCCGCCGCCATCAAGCTTTGCGGTCTTCAACGTCAACGCCATTGATGAACCATGGGTTAATAAGGTGGAGCACGCCCCGGAGGAGAACCAAGAGAAGCCCACGCACGTTCCCTCTGCGATTCTTGAGAAGCTCAACACCTTCGAAACTGAGGCTCCTCACTCTTGGGACGAGGTTAGCGAAGCCCTAGAAGATATCAAGCCAATCATTAACAACAATAACAACAACGATAACAAGGAACTCCAAGGTCCTAATCGCCTTCAAAACCAGAAAAAAAAAAAAAAAAGGTTACAAGCAACAGCCACGTAAGAGCTTAACTTTCCATACCTTACAAGAGTTAGACGCTAAACTGTCTGCAAAGCCAGCTGCAAACGAATTAAGAAATACCGAGTCGATGAGAAATGAGTCGAAGACGAAAACGAAAACCACCGAGTTAAAAAAACCCGGAGTCGATAGTTTAAGCTCCACCATCAGGGCTTAAGTCGGTAAAAGAGAACATGTTCATAGTATTAGACAGGCAAGCGAGCGAAAAGGAAGGAAGGATGGGCGAATTACGACAAGTTAATTCGCAAAAGAGACCCGTTAAGCGAGTCCGCGGAGATGTTCATGTTGGATATCAATACTAATTTGAGCAGTGTATACCTATACCAACATATAAATTGTTAACTTATTTTATATATATACATAATGTTTAATTACAATATACTATTGATATCGATAGTAAACAAAAAATTAATCTTAAAGTATCCGGTTGAAGAGAAAGAAATGGTTGGATCAAAATGAGCCGCGCGAGCTCGAACTTAGGCTTAAGGTCGAGGACCTTATCTTTTTAAAACTCAACCCATTGGGTTTGTTAAACCTGACTTGAATGAATCAGTTTATCCGATTGAGACATTTATATCTAAATAATGTTGATTTTAATTCTATATTAAAATTCGTAACCGTTTCATTTTTTGAAATAATAATGGACGGTTATGCTTTTAGTAACTGTTTATTTTTAGTAATTTTAAATGTGTGAAATAGTGGGAATCAGTTCTGGACTTTTGAATTACAGCTATTCCCCGTGAAGAAAGAAAAATTTGGAGTATTGTCATCGTTTCTTCCATCTTGAATTTTTGTGTTTGAGAGAGAATTCAATATTCTTTCGTTCATGGTATCGCAATCGACAGTACTTTCAATCTGCATCGTGATTAAAAAGATAAGAGAAATAAATTATGTTAATCTGTCAAGCATTTGAGAAGTAAGCAATAATCGTCTTAAAATTAAAGGTTTCAAACTTTGATTCAAACGATTTGGCAATCTTAATTCTTCAAATTTGTTAAAAAAATTACCCATATTTTCATCTACCATATTTTTTATTATTGCAATATTCTATAAACCGTGTTTAGTCTCTTGGGTTGCAGAATTTGTGTTTTACAGATTATGAATCTCCAACCGTGCCCACCAGGTGGGGCCGACTCGGTGGTCATGCACACGATGTCTTTGAGGGGCATTCGAAGCACGTTCGAAGACTGCCAGAAGCTCCGAGGGATATTCGAGGTGCAACGCGTGGTGTTCGACGAGAGAGATGGGTCGTTGCATGGAGAGTACCTGAACGAGTTAAGAAGCTTATGAGGGGAAGAAGAAGCCAGCGTGCCGAGGGTATTCGAGAAGGGAAGATACCTAGAGCGAGCAAAGTAGGTGAGCGAGTTAAATGACTCGGGGAAACTAGGGAAGATACATAGAATAGAGGGTGCGGAGAGAGGGGTGGGGAGACAAGCGTGTGGAGGGTGCGGCGGAGCAAGGTTCGTGCCGCATTTGGAGTGCGGGGGAAGTTGTAAAGTGGCATTGAGAAAGAGAGACGCGGTAACGAAAATGGGTTGGTTCATGGCCCAACTAGTCTTTAGTGCTTTAATCGGATTATGTGGGAAGAGGCTTAGATTTGAAGTTGGAAAGAGGAGTGGGAAAAAAGGAGACGAAGAAATTTCAAATGTATAGCGTCTTGTAGTAGTATTATTATGTTATATGATATTAATGGGCTTGAAGTTGTCAATGTATGGCTTCTTCACTTATTAATGAAATGTAATCATATATAAATGTTTCATAGTCGTTCTTTTGTTTGTAGAGATTATTTTGGAGAGGTTAATGAGGGAAAGAATGGCACGTTGATTTGATCCGGTCAAGTCGTGACGTGGATTTGTTTGATAATAATGATAAAAAAATGAAAATGGAAACCCCATTATTCTAATGATTAAATTATAAACTAAAACAAATTACAAAATAAAAAATTATCATGAATTTTAATTATTAAATTAACAAAATTTCACCTTTATACCTTTCTCATCCATCCTATCAAATAAATTAAGCCAAAAAGAAATAAAAATATTCAACTTTATAATACCTGTTATGGGATCTCTTGTGATTTTTCGCACTGGGCGCTGTTGAAAGTTGAAACATTGGTTGTTTAACTAGCTTGAGTTTTAATCCAATGGCAAACTGATGGTCAAATCAGAGCAATGTATATGATTCAATGGGGGCTCGTAGGGCAGCTCACTGTAATGGATCCCATTTTTAGGGTTAACCCGCTTTGATTATTAGACTTTTCATCGACACATAAACGGCACTATATTGTACCACGTTGTTAACTAGGTCATAAAACCATGTGCATTGGATGGTCTGGACAAGCCATTAGTTTTTTTTCTTGGGCTTGCTATTAATCTTAAACTAAGATAATTTAAGATTTCTAGACGTTTAAGTGCTTTAAAAAAAAGATTACTAGAAGTTAAGAACTTATCTACAAGATATATATATACATATATAAGAAATTATAATTTATGAATAAAAAATTATAAATATCAAAATTTAAATTTAAATTTAATAAATATTAATTGATTATATTAACTAATTAGATTAAGTTTTAATCTTTGAATTTCGTAAAGTATTTTTTTGGGTAAACTTTTCGATTTCAATTCTACTTTAACCTTGCTAAGCAATCAAATGACGTCCTTAGAACTTCACTTTCTGACCAACTCCATTTGAAATAATCAAACATTGAAAAAAAATAAAATAAAGGTCTAGTATGATCACAACAGAGGACACCTTAGTGACAATCAACATCTTCCCAACGACAATTACGCGAATAAAAAGTATTACCACCCTTAATTGAAGGAGTCATCTAATCATAGTGTAGTAGGTAATTTTTCTTCTTTTTTTTTTTTTTTTTTGAGTGAGAAAAAGATTGGGCAACTTGCAGGGCCTTGGATTGTTTCGAGTTCAACCTTTCCTTTCCATGGCTGATTGTTTATCGATTGGGTATTGTTTCTTATTCTAAACAATCCCCATTACACCTCACCCCTCCCCGACCCCACACTCACCAGCGTAGCTTCTTTGACTTTGCACAAAAGCTGTATACAACTAAAGCTACTCAAAAGAGTTGGTGGATTCCAACAGGTAGTTGAGAATGCTTAAACCAGATCGTCTGAACTAGAATTGTATATAAAATTCAAATTCATTAACTTTTTTTTATCACTTGCCTTCTAGCTTTGATTAACTTGTTAATTGTTGTAGTCAGTTGGTTGATTCCCTTCTTTTTTCATATCATTAGGCTAGCCAGTTTGCTCATGACTTTGTAAAAGCAGAATTAGGTTATCTAAAAAGAAACAAGAACGTTGGGGACAAGTCTATTGGTTTTTCTCATTTTATTAGGCAATCAAGTCGTTCAAAACCATCATCATTCATTTTCTTAAGCCATAGTGCTCGGAGCCCAACAGGCAAATAGGGGAAAGAAGATGTAAATTGTTAATAGATTCATGGCACCCGGCAGGCTAATAAAACTCCATTATATTATATCATCACAAATAAAGTTTGATGTTTATCATTAGTTCCAAGTATTATTTGTGTATATAACCCAAACCGAAATTTAAAAGAAAAAAAAAAGGCAACCATATCAAGCCTGTGAACAAGAAGTTTTACATGTAACAGGTTTTGTGGATTGATGCATTCAATTCAGCCCCTATATACTGTCTTAAATTCCCAATATAGTCTTTCTATTTATCTAATTATTCTTCAACTCGTCTTCATATTCTTTATGCATTTATAACTGTCATGCCTGTTGCTGATGGATCTTGATCAGCAAAAATATCCAACAGGGAAAGTGCCTGCAAATTTTAAAAAGAACTTAAAAATCAGAACCATGTTAAGCAAAAATAGGAAAATTTCTTGGTTAATATCACAATTTTTGTCCTGTGAAATTTTACCTCCGGGACGTTTAGTTCAAGGCGGAATTTTGGACCATCATAGTGATGGAGAATTGGCCTAAAGGAATCCTCTTCAAGTGGCTCACAGATTTTCCTTGTAATAACCCGAACCTGAGCAGGGAATCGTGATTCGCCAGGGCATTTCTTGTC
>JBBYHO010000005.1:18292188-18305662 GCA_038382025.1 Adansonia gregorii
TATATATATATGTATATGTATACAAAGAGAAATAAATGAGAGGGGTGTCGAATGCGGTGCGGGGCTGTCTCATGTGTGCTTGGGTTTAGCAAGTATGTAAAACTGGTTGGACCTCCGTTGCATGACATGTAGTGTAGTGGGTCGTAAAATTTGCAACAAAAGAGCATGGGAAAAAGTGCCCTGATGAAGAGGAAAAAAAGGTAAAAACTGAAAAAGAATCGAAGAAAGAAACAAAAGCCCTCTCACTCTTTGTCTTTTTATGATTGAGGTGGGTTTGTAGTTTGAGGATGGATAAACTCGACACTGCATTCGAGATTCTCACACCTCAGTCATACGGTGATACGGATAGGCTTCACGTTTTTTCGCAGATAACTGCTAGCCAATGCTATATTTATTGCCATTTTCCACTGAATTTAAGTCCAGCTTATCCATAATCCATAGGTGGCTCAAACATCCATTGGCTGCCAATTTATTGACAATTGAAGAACCCCAACTTGTGTTTGTTGCTGTATTATACTGCAATGTCAAAAAAATGGCTTATACATGAAAGTGGTAAAAATATATTTACCAAAACCTGTAGAAATCTCTGACAAATTTTTTGACTGATATCTGCATTGTTTAAACTTTGAACTGGCTATCGGTGGGCCAGATCGCTGGACTTGCATTTAGTGCCCAAATTAGGTTTTATGGACTAACGTTCACCATGGGACACCAACCTTCTTCCTTTTTTTTTTTGCATTAAGGGGTTGTCCTGAACAGCAATAATATTACTAGCTGGGAGAGTGCATGGTATATGCACAAAAAACGAAGTTCTTCATTTTTTATCATATGAAACCGTAATTTTTTTAAAAGAACGATGCTACGTCATGTAAATAAAAAAATTATAAATATTAATATTTAAATTTTATATTTTTTAAATGTTATAGCAAAGTTGAAAACTTCTATAATATTGCATCAACACTTCTCTTGTTTCAGAGTGAGTATACGTCAACAGCTGATAGAGACAATTGGGAAACTCCCAAGTTTTCAAGACATGGAAGAAGAAAACAAAGTCAAAAGATTAGCATTAGGCTATATAATTTATGTGGTATTGGTATTGTTTTTCCTTCATTTTCACCTTTATGTTTTTTCCCCTTTGCATGTTTGTGATTACCAGACATGGTGCTATAAATTAATGTCATAGGCTCTATTTACTTTTAGCGTACTAACCTTTTTATGCAACTATATATGCGAATCATAGTTGCAAATTATCAATTGGCTTCAACTTTTTTAATTTTATGAATCAAAGTTGCAAAATATGAGTTGAATACTGACATCCAAGCCTTGGAAGTCTTTATATAGTGACTATAATAAGCTACATATGATAAATTAACACTAGTGGAGACAAAGCCATTGACCAGAGAGGGATTCATTTGCTGGGCTAGATGTAGAGTAAAGAAGATGAGGTTTTGGTTATTTTGGATCTCAATAATGTCTTCAGAAAATATGATTCCTTTGCTTCAGAAGTGAAGATAATTTGTTAAAAGCAATCCGGAGGATGTGCCATTGTTGCTTTGGAATTTTCCAGGCAATAAATAAGAAAGTAAAGCAGAGATTCAACCCAAAACTAGGTTTGAATCTTCACGATTATAAAACTGAAAAATCACCAACAACTATATTCCACACGTGAAGAATTTGACGTGCCAAATACGAATTCAATTGGTAAACGCAAATGAGGAGTCGCCAAATGACAGTTACGATGGATGATGCCAGTTAGACAAATGGTAAGATTGCAGAACACCTAGGACATGAACAAATGGCGTCAAAGCCGAGTCCTTATCGAGAAACAATGCAATGGTCAGCCTTGAATTGCACCATGAACATACTGTTTTACCTACTAAGAAGCGATCCTTTTAGGGCCTGAATGAATCAAATTCTGACTAGGACCCTCACCTTTTTTCTTTTTCACCTAAATTGAGTGACTGGAATATGTAAGCACCAAAAAAAAAAAAAGGGAACATTTGATATTCAGTAATATTCACATTTTTTTCCTTATTCCAAAAATTAAAATCTCTTCTATAAAAGGAAATTCCAAAAGCTTTTATTCTTTTTACTTTTCCTAACATAAAATGGAAACTAACTTAACTTTTTTTTTTTTGGGCTTTATTCCAAAATTAAGGTCGTGTTCTATGACCCTATATGACATCATTGCACAAAAATTAATTTGAAATTGTTGATGTCTTCCTCGCGGGTACCAGAAGCCGAGCAGGATTCTGTAATACAGAAAAAGTCAGGAGGACGTCAGAGTTTTACTCCATGAGTCATCTCCGATGGTTAAGTCAAATGAGTATTTGGTATAGAGAGGTGTATGAGTTTTTAGAGCCGAATCCTTATCTGTGAGCACGTTTGCCCCTTTTGTAAGAGTTGTTTGGAGACATTGTGTCAGTTGATTTGGGTGATGTGACCAACGCCGAATTAGGTGTCAGGCTATGGTGCCTAGTGGTCGGCTTAGTTAGTAGGCCGCCATTCAGTAGATGTCAACTCCGCATTCAAGTTGTTGTCAGAGAAGTCACATCGCTGTTAGGTGTGGTTGGGCTATTAGCTTTATGTTATTGTCTGGCGATCACCCGTTTGGAGGAATAGTGGATAGAGGATGGTATGGCGATCTTCATACGTGGAGGTATAACAATTGTCCCCCCCCGGCAATCCAAAAGGGCGGTCATAAAAGTGACTCGACATTTTGGACATATTTGAGGGGGAGTTGGCACATGGCATGTCGGGGCAAATGCGTGGGAGGTGAGAAGGTGCAACTATCAATATTAATGGTGGCAGTAATAGCAGGGTAACAGAGAGGCGTGGGAGAGGGGGAAGGAATGAGGTGGGAACATCTGTCTTAACAGGGGATTTGTAAGGGCACGTTTTTTGAGGGATACGAAATGGCTAAGAGGGAACGTGTCAGTGATGGGGTAGAGTACCAGGGTGGTGCAGTTATGTTGCTGAATGGAGTGGCGACAAGTGGTTATGGGGCGAATGGGAATAGTCTAGACCGTGTGGGTATATAATAGGGTGTGGGGCTGAAGAGTTTCTCCACGTTTTTGAAAAAGAGAAAGAGCAAAGTAGAGGTTAGACAACTTATTTGAGAAGAAAGGGTGAGTTGTTGATAGTTAAAATTTTGTTGGTAAGGGGTTAATCGTAGTATCTTAGCGTTTTAATGGTTCTGTGTGTTGTTTGGCTGCGATTGTGCTTATGGAGTTATGAGTAGGAGTGTTGCGAAGAGTGAGGTCGTTGTTTGGTAAGTTCTAGTGAGTTTCTATGGCCCCCCTTGTTTTTGTTTGTATTTTTTGGTTTGTGGGATTGCAGCATATGGTAATGAGGGGCAAATTGTTGGTGAAGTCAGTGGCGAGAAATGGTAGATTGGAGAAAGTGGTTAATGATTTGAGGACGATAATGGGGCATTTAACCTAGAGGGAGATGTCTGGTAGCGTAGTATTGAAGGAGGAGGAGAAAAGATGAGAGGAGTGGTCGCCGAACAGAGTGGCGATCAAAAAGAGGAAGGATCGAGTGGTGGTGAGGCTAAAGAGGCGATCGCCGGGGATGTGGTTGAGAAGGCGGTCGCCGAGGTGGACACAGAAGCTGTGGACATGCATGTTGGGTCGATGAATATGCAGGTGGTATGGCGGTGGATGTATGATAGGGGATGGATCTGGAGAGGTACCAGATAGCGGAGGCGGGGCTGCTGCAGCGAGCGACATTTGCTGAAAGGAACAGTGTGGCATTATACCTCTATATTTTTAAGGTTGGCTTTACCTGCCTCTGGAGCCCTTCTTCTGCGAGCTACTGAAGGCATATAATTTGTCACCCAACCAGTTAAAACCGAATAATTGGGTAATCCTCCTAACTTATTTTTTGGTTTACAAGGAGAAAGGGTGGTGACCATCAATTAGGGTGGTGAATGAGTTATATTTTTTGAAACGGGCTGAGCCCTGTTTTTATTATTTACAATTAAAGGATGGGGTAGAATAGTGGTCGACCTGTCGTTGAATGCACATATATGATGAAACCAATTCTTTGTCATGACGAGAAGGGCAGGCATGGAATGGGGTTTTTTAATGCGATGGGGCAGGAGGTCGAGAGCTAGTAATAAGAGGATTGGCCTAGAGGCCACGGAGAAGGACCAGGTGTTCTTCTTTAAGGCGGATGCGTAAGCAGCAGCATATACTTGATGTTCCGCAACATCAAAAGAAAGTGCCTGGGGCGAGATTTGGAGGACGTGCCAGAAGGGCTAGTGCATCCCATTGGCAATGGAGGCGACAACATTTGTTGC
The DNA here is from genome assembly GCA_038382025.1 of Adansonia gregorii. Taxonomy (NCBI): domain Eukaryota; kingdom Viridiplantae; phylum Streptophyta; class Magnoliopsida; order Malvales; family Malvaceae; genus Adansonia; species Adansonia gregorii. The sequence continues at coordinate 18,296,492 of JBBYHO010000005.1, forward strand.
AACATCATAGAGGTATGATGTGAATATGAGTTTATTGAAGTGTGAGATTGGCGTGTGTGTTTGTTGAACAAAGGTGCTGATATGTGATGTTGTGTTTCTAGGGGAGCATATAACAGAAGAGGGAATAAAAGATGCAGAAGAAGGGGATGGGTTTGGAGAGTTGGTGATCTATAATGTTGAGGGGAATGTGGGGGAGAGTGGTGATGAGCGGGCGGGTAGTATGGATGGTGGGGATCGTCTGTCAACTCAGGTTATCAAAGAGGGTATTTGTTCTATGCACTTACAATTAGGAAAAAAATGTATGATAGTACTGACCTTGATATTTGATCTATTGTGCAGGAATAGACCCAGTTCAAGCGGCATTGGCGGAGCGGGAGGCTAGGCAGGCTATTGCAGAAAGGGCGGTTGCCTGTCAAAGACGAGGAAAAAAAATGTGGGCGAACGAACTAATGTTGAGGTAGGCGTCACTGCTGGTGCGATGTCTACTGGTCGCCAAGAGGCTACTGTGCTGATGTCTTCTACGACGGCTGTTGCTGTACCAGTGTCTCAGCCTATGTAAAGATGGATGGGTCGAGGGGCTGGCTAGTGCCTGGGGCAGCTTCACAGTTGAGTATCACTTTCGAGAGACCGCAATGAGTTGTAGGGCGTCCAGTTCCATTGGTCCTAGTATTCTTCGAAATAACCGGGTGCCAGACTTCGAGGCAGCCTTAAGGTGGGCGATGAAGGGAGTGGCGACCAATAACTGGGAGGTGCTATCGAGGAGGAGTCCAGCTCAAAATCTGAATGCCGCCATGATAGGGTTGGTAGAGCACTTCACTGCCAAACGGTTATACTTGCCAAATGGCAAACTGGTAGGAGAAGTTCAACCTTCAAGCATCCAAAATAGTAGAGCTGGACGCTCAAATTAGGAAGCAGAAAGAGGTAAATTCCAAGCTAGAGGCATCCTTGAAAGAGATTGAGGAGAGGAGAATGACAGAGATAGCTGAGCTGTTGCTGAGAGGTGAGAAGGCGAAAACGCTACTGCTAAGTCGGTAAGAAAATTGGAGCAACGCGATACGAAATTGGTTTTTGCTAAGTCTAGAGTGGCTAAGTTGGAGGGTCGTCTTAGCGATCTCGAGGCTCGCCACCAGGATGAGTTGTAGAAGCAGCAGGAAGAGATATTCGACAAGCTATTCACTGCTGTGGATTCATATCATCGTAACGCGCTATATGGGGTCCAGTTGCTTTGGGGTCCCCTAAACTTACGGGCGGTTGACTTGGGGCACCTATATACGCCTCCGAAAGACTTTAACGTTTTATTCTATAGTCAGCAAGAAGTGGACGCAGGGAGGTCGAGGGATGCAGCTTTGATTACCCTAGCGGTTGAAGAGTCTGAGCAGGGGTAGTCTAGTGACGAGGCTGGTGCTGAGACCGTTTCGTCAACTAGGGATGAGCAGCGGTTTGGCTTGTAAAGAGTTATTGTGTACATAACTTATGATTGAATGAAAATTTTGTGTTGTGCAAATAACTTATGTAAATGATTATTGGTTTATTTTTTCATAATTGTTTTGTTATAGTTTGTAGTTTTTGAGATTGTGGGTAAGAAAATTACGGTGCGTTTTTGTGTTGGAATATGGCTATCATGATGTTGCACTGATGAGAGTCGAGTGTATTGGTAGTATGTGATCTTGGTGGTAGAGTTAGGCCATGGTGGCGATTGGTTGGTAGTAATTAGTAGTTATGCCGTGGAAGCAATTGCTTGATAGCAATTAAGAGTCGTGCCATTGGGGCGATGGCATGGCAAGAAGAAAGAGTTATTTGATTCGTGAATTAAGTTATAAGAGAAAGGTCTATAATGGCGACCATAAGTATTTGTAGCGGGCATACTTACAAATAATACTTCATTAGATGGGCGGCGTTCCATATGCTAGGGATGGTGCGCCCAATTAATTCGGTTAATTTGTAAGCACCAAAGCCTAAACTTGGATGACCTGATAAGGTCCTTCCTAGTTTGAGGATAGCTTTTTTCGTTCTTCGATTGGTTGACTTGCTTCACAGTTTCAAAGGATGAGGTTGCCAACCTGAAATTGGCAATTGCTCACTCGACGGTTATAATGCCTGCTAACCTATTGTGCTCGGACAACCATGCGGATTATGGCGTCTTCTTTGGCTTCTTTGAGTAGATCGAGGTTAGCTTTGAGATGTTCAAAATTGAGCTCTAAGTCGAGGTAAGCAGTGCGTGAACTGTGTACCCCTATTTCGACAGGTATGACAGCCTCCGTTCCATAAACAAGGCTGAAAGGAGTAGCTGCGGGTACTTGAGTTTCAGTTGTCCGGATTGCCGAAAGTATACTAGACGTCTCGTTGGCCCATGCGCCTTTTGCGTCGTCCAATTTCTTCTTCAGAGGATATAGGTTGTTCTTGTTCATTGACTCAACTTGGTCATTTGATTGAGGGTGGGCGACAGACGTGTGAACAAGGTTGATGCTGAAGCGTGAACAAAAATCATGGAGTTTGTTAGCCGTCAGTTGCTTGCCATTGCCTGCTATAATGACATGGGGTATTCTAAATCGACAGAGAATGTAACGCCAAATGAAATTTTTCATGTTTCAGGCGGTGATAGTAGCGATTAGTTTGGCTTCAATCCATTTCGTGAAGTAATAGCAGACGAACAACAAAAAGTTTTGCTGAACGATCGCCATAGGGAATAGACCCAATATGTCTATCCCCAGACACAAAACAGCCAAGGACTGAAGATCTGTTTAAGCGCCTTGGCTGGTTGTTTGGGAATAGGGGTGAAGCATTGGCATTTGTCGCATTTTTTTACGAGTGCGATAGCATCTTTCCTCATTGTTGGCCAAAAAAACCTTGTCGCAAGGCCTTAAGGGCCAGTGATCGCTTGCCAAGGTAGTTTCTACATACACCTTCATGTATCTTTCAAGATGTACGTTGCCTCTACGTACGATGACCCCCATACCATCCTCGATCCATTGTTCCTCCGAATGGGCGATCGCTAGACAATAACATAAAGTCGATCACCCAACCACACCTGACAGCGATGTGACCTCTTTAACCACATCTGACAGCGACTTGACCTTTCCAATAGCAATTTAAATGCGAAGTTGACATCTACTGAATGGCAGCTGACTGACTGAGTTGACCACTAGGCACCGTAGCCTGACACCTAGCTCGACGTTAGTTATATCACACCAAATCATGTGACACAATGTGTCCAAACAACTCCTATAAAAGGGGCAAATATGCTCACAGATAAGGATTCGGCTCTGAAAACTCATACACCTCTCTATACCAAATACTCATCTGACTGAACCATCGGAGAAGGCCTCCGGAGTAAAACTCCGACATCCTCCTGACTTTCTCTGTATTACGGGATCTTGCCCAGCTTCTGGTACCCACGAGGAAGACATCAATAGAAATATTTTTAGTTGACCAAGAAATATGCCTCACTCCTTAATCGTTGCTTATTTCCTTCCTTTTTCCTAGAAATGGAATATTGATTTATTGTCCAAAACATAACCTCTCATATATTTCTTCTACAAGTAGAGGGATAATAATTCATGATCTTTACTCGTTTGTAATGATAACATTTTAGTTTCATCAACGCTGCACTTTATAGAGAAGGGAAAAAAATGAAGAAATCATTTAAGTTGACGTTTAGAATCAATTTGTAAAAATACCCTTTCCACATAATAAAATTGTTAGCTAGCTTTAATCTTTCAATAAGATTCTTAGTTACCAAGCTAATGAAAATGCAAATTCTTGAGTTACACTGAGATTAATTGGTGTTAATAATGAAAAAATTAGAATTCAAAATTTAATTCTGTTAATGCAAGGATTGTTGGATTACTTTCGCTAGTACTATCTTCTTTGAAGCAATGCATAAATTATTTTTATGATTTTGCCTTATAAAAAAAGCACATCAATAGAACATGGATAATTTTTGCTTTCTAAGTCACAAGACTAATCAATTGGGATCATTGTTCTTCCAACACTGGCTCTTTTAACAAAGTTATGAATTATGTTTTCGTACGAGGTTAGTATAGATCCAACATGAGTTTCGACAGACGATAACATTGTTGATGCAAAGATTGTTAGGCTACACCCGTTATAAGGTATTATGTACTTCAGAATAGTGCGCGAATTATTCTCATGGTCTTGTAATTTCAGAAAAGAAGTCTCAATAAGAGAAAAATGATTTTTACTTATAAAATGAGGTAACTCATTAAAGAGATAAGCCCTATCTAAGGATAATAATATTCTCATGATAATATCTTAAATAGATTTGATCTCTATTAAGATGAGAACGACAAACAAACAATTATCAAAACTCTGTCTCTATAGAGATCTAAATAAGTTGAAAAAGTTAGCAAGGGCTATATATAAAGGTAAAAGTGATCTACAAAGAATTAAGACCACACATACAATTTTATTTTGCTTCTTCTTTTAACCTGAATTAAGTATTTGAGGGTATCCCTAAATATAAAACTTCAATGCCTTCTAACCTTTTTGCCTTGTAAATCCCACCCATGGATTCCAAGCTTGTCCGACCATCAAATTTCATTATTGCATCAACAAATTCAATTAATTCATATAACGAACTTTAAAAATGATATTTAATAAATTAAAAATTTAAATAACTAAATGTAATCCTTTTTCTATAATTAGATTCCCACCTTCTAAATCACATCGAATGGTAGAGGCTGCTGGAGAACTCAAAATTGTTTATAATGGAGCCATAATTCTATTTGAATAACAAAATTTTCAATATATTCAATAATTTGAAAATAAATGTTTATTGTCAAACCAATTAAAATTCTGAATGATAATTTTTATTAAAAAATTGAATAAAGACTGTTAGATAATTTACCAAAATTCATAGATGAAAGTGATGAAACTTAAAATGATGAATAATTTTCTTAATAAAAGTTACAAATTTTTGTTCCACTTATTACTCAATAGATAAAATCAATTTCTTATTAAACAATTTATAAATGATATTGGGACTATCAATCTCAAAAGTTACAACTTTTTTTGAATAAATAATTTTTATTTTTTAATTTATATAATAAATTAATAATAAAAAAAATGTCTCTCCTTCAGGAGTTAAACCATAGATAATATTATTATTTATTTTTTAATAAGTAAAATGAATTCATACATCACAAACTAGATTTTTTTTTTTTTTTTAAATTGCCAAATCCAAAGTTCTGTTTTTATCCCCACCCTTTGGGCTGGTTATAAAACGACGCAGTGTCGGCTCGTTTTGAATCTGGCACCGGACTCCTATTTTTAATAAATTAAATCGGAAAAGCAAGCGAGTGGGAAGCGGACACGCGCACATCTGGGAAAATAAACGGCCAGGATCTCCCCAACACAAGATTTAATTTGATTGGGTTAACAATTCGGTCTTCGAAAACTGATTGGTCCACGTCATCACCAATGACATGTTCTCGCATTTTACTCCCATTAGAAAAACTACTCTTTTGTTGAGGACCCGTCGAATATAAAATGCTGGAACCCCGACTCCCCTCGCTGCTTTAAAAGAAAAAAAAAAGAACATCATTCGAAACAACTCTGTCTAAACGGTACAGCGATTCCACTTTCATATAGAAAGTTGAGAGACTTCTCCGATTGAGAAGAGAGATAAGTGTTGAGGACGCGCGATGGCTGGCTCGTGGAGATCACGCAGCTGTTTGGTTGTTCTAGCGATAGTCTTGTCCGGTGAGTGCCCTGCTGTTCATGGTTTTTGCTAGATCTCTTGTGATCTCTGATTCTTTTTCTGTTTGAGAACAAATGTAGTGGATCTAATTCTGATCCAATTTAGGTTCTACGGTTCTAGTGATGCGTTAGATCGTGAAATGAGAGTTTCAGCGATCTCATATCGTTTGATTTTCTCTCCATTGATTTGAGCTAGGAATCTCTGGGTCTTTAGAATGGATAACTCGCTAATTCGTTTGATTAGAACTATGATCTAATTAATGGAGTTTGAACTAATTAAGGAAAATCTTGTTTATACTTTATTTTTATTTTTCCATTTACGTTAAAATATCATAATTTATTTATAATTATTAACGTTATGCTTATGCACGGGAATGCTCTAGAAAGTTCGTTAGAATGTCATTAATTGTTCCGTTTTTTGTTGATCTGTGGTGCACGTGGCAGTTTTTCCAAGTATGATCTTGATGTCTAATTCAATAGATAATCTACATCTAATACGTGGCAGAACATGAAGATTGCGCATTACACTTAAAATAACGATCTTAAAAAGCCTATTGAAAAAGGGGCCGGTATAATCATAATAAGGGATTAACATTGTGTGAACTTTGCGAACAGGATGTCTTTTTGCAATCTCGATTGCAAAGGAGGAGGCCACGAAATTGGGGACTGTCATTGGAATTGATCTTGGTACAACTTATTCTTGTGTTGGTGTATACAAGAACGGCCATGTCGAAATTATAGCCAATGACGAAGGAAACCGTATTACACCATCATGGGTGGCTTTCACTGACAGTGAGAGGCTGATCGGTGAGGCTGCTAAGAATCAAGCAGCTGTCAACGCAGAGAGAACCATCTTTGATGTCAAGAGACTTATTGGAAGAAAGTAATTTACGTCCTTCTTATATTTCTTGTTTTACTTTAAGGGTTGATTGTGAAATAATGCTTACTGGGGGTACTTTTGTTCTGTTTGCAGGTTTGAGGATAAGGAGGTCCAGAGGGATATGAAACTTGTTCCATATAAGATTGTGAACAAGGATGGAAAACCTTATATTCAAGTCAAGATTAAGGATGGAGAGACCAAGATCTTCAGTCCCGAGGAGATCAGTGCTATGGTTCTAACTAAGATGAAGGAAACAGCAGAAGCTTTCCTTGGGAAGAAAATCAAGGATGCAGTGGTCACTGTTCCTGGTGAGCGCATTATGAAAAAAAAAAAACAATGTTATCTGTTGGAAAAGGATTCTGTTATCTGATCTTGATTATGTTCAAATTATCTCTGTTTGATTTGCAGCTTACTTCAATGATGCCCAGAGGCAGGCCACCAAGGATGCTGGCATTATTGCTGGGCTCAATGTGGCGAGAATTATCAATGAACCAACTGCAGCTGCCATTGCCTATGGTTTGGACAAGAAGGGTGGTGAGAAAAACATTCTTGTCTTTGATCTTGGCGGTGGGACATTTGATGTCAGTATCTTGACAATCGACAATGGTGTATTCGAGGTTCTTTCCACAAATGGAGACACGCATTTGGGAGGTAAGCATCACCCATCTTTGCTTTTAGGCTTGTAAAAATTGTTTTTATTATGGTTTCTTGCTTATGGTCATTTTTTTGTAGGTGAGGATTTTGACCAGAGGATTATGGAGTACTTTATTAAACTGATCAAGAAAAAGCATGGAAAGGATATCAGCAAGGATAACAGGGCTCTTGGGAAGCTTAGGAGGGAAGCTGAACGTGCCAAGAGAGCTCTCAGCAGCCAGCATCAGGTCCGTGTGGAGATTGAATCCCTTTTTGATGGTATTGATTTCTCAGAGCCACTGACCAGGGCTCGCTTTGAGGAGTTGAACAATGACCTGTTCAGAAAGACAATGGGACCTGTGAAGAAGGCAATGGAAGATGCTGGTTTAGAAAAGCACCAAATTGATGAGATTGTTCTTGTTGGTGGAAGCACTAGAATTCCAAAGGTTCAACAGCTCCTTAAGGACTACTTTGATGGAAAGGAGCCCAACAAAGGTGTTAACCCAGATGAAGCAGTTGCTTATGGTGCTGCAGTACAAGGTGGCATCTTGAGTGGAGAGGGTGGTGATGAAACTAAAGGTACGTTTTCATCTCCTGTTCTAACCTGTACAGGCCTATAGCTGATGAAAAAACTGTTATAATCGAATCAAGTAAGGCTGATATTTGTGTGTAATGCTTTATGCACAGATATTCTTCTCCTTGATGTGGCTCCACTTACCCTTGGTATTGAGACGGTTGGTGGGGTAATGACCAAGTTGATTCCTAGAAACACTGTTATCCCAACCAAGAAGTCACAGGTTTTCACCACTTATCAGGATCAGCAGACCACCGTCTCCATTCAGGTACATTTTACAGGCTTGTCATTAGAACTTAGAAATGCTTTGAGAGTTTTTTTTTTTGGGGGGGGGGGGGTGGTTATGCTAAGAACTTTCTGTTGAACCTTTATTTGAATTGCTATGTTTTGATGTCAGGTCTTTGAAGGTGAAAGGAGCCTCACGAAGGATTGTAGGTTGCTTGGGAAATTTGATCTTACAGGAATTCCTCCAGCTCCAAGGTTTGCTTTCTTCTCCATCATTCTCTTCTGTGTTTTCTGCAAATCTTCACCTGAATTTACTGACTTTTTTGTTCCCTCAATTGCACAGGGGAACCCCTCAAATTGAAGTTACATTTGAAGTTGATGCAAATGGTATCTTAAATGTTAAGGCAGAAGATAAGGGCACAGGAAAATCCGAGAAAATCACTATCACCAATGATAAGGGTCGTCTGAGCCAGGAGGAGATTGAGAGAATGGTTCGCGAGGCAGAAGAATTTGCTGAGGAGGACAAGAAGGTAAAGGAAAAGATCGATGCTCGCAACAGTCTGGAGACCTATGTCTACAACATGAAAAACCAGATTAATGACAAGGATAAGCTTGCTGACAAGCTTGAAGCCGATGAGAAGGAGAAAGTTGAAAATGCGGTGAAGGAGGCCCTTGAGTGGCTTGATGACAACCAGAACGCCGAGAAGGAAGACTACGAGGAGAAGCTCAAGGAGGTTGAGGCCGTGTGCAACCCTATCATTACGGCTGTTTACCAAAGATCTGGTGGAGCCCCGGGGGGTGGCTCAGCTGAAGAGGATGATTCACATGATGAACTCTGAAAAAAAAAAAAATTCTCAATTGTATTGACGGCTGCTGCTGCTGAACTAGAAGCAGCCAGGGGGGGTGAGAAGATCAGAGCGTAGAGTAGTTGAAATGAGGTTAATGTAATTTTTCTGCTGGTAGAAGTTGAAAAAGGGAGAAAATATTCCACTCCTTTCTTCCCTTTGTTTTTCGGGTGAAAATACTTTTGAAGGGATCCTTTTCTTTTTGTTACTTTGTATTTTGCCGTGATATGTTAAACAATAGTTTTTCTAATTACCATGCTATCTTGGAACAAGGATAGCAGATATGAAATGACGCC